>VDFB02013229.1:0-41554 GCA_007258455.2 Sequoia sempervirens | reverse complement strand
GATTTCACACACCATTGATGATTGGAGGTATGGCAAATGGATGGGGGATGATTCTCACACAATTCCAAATGTTTGTGGTTTCCAGAGGGGTGTTTTTTGACGCACAACATTTATGATGACAACGGCTAGGGAATGGGCGCTCTCTACATAATCAAATCAGCATGCCTTTTCCTTCAAAGCTCGATTTTCCAAGTTGCCAATCTATATAAGCAAGTTTTTCTTTCATTCAAAGGGTTGGTTCTTTTGGTTTTTGCTGGATAGGGTGCATAATAGTCTAGGGTTTCATCATTTGATAGTTTATCCACCATTAGAGTTGTTATCTAAGTTGCAAAGATGTAGCTATTGCATCAGATATATGTAAACAATTCTTTCCTTGGCTGGTTGCTGATATATTTACTCAACTTAGTGATAGTTATAGTAGTTAAGTCTACATTTGGGTATGGCTGTTGTGGGTTGCATAATTGTTCATTTTGTTTGATTTAAGTGCTTATTCAGGCATACCTCTAGGAATACCCTCCTGGATTTAAGTTGAGCCCGAAGAGGAGAGATTACCCACTCTCATATGTTAACCTTTAATCTTCTTGAGTCCTTTGATGAGCCTCTATTTACCTTCTAGAAGATATAGCCCTGGCCTTGAAAGTGGAGAAAAGCTCTAGGACTTGGTAGTGCTGTTTTGGGACCTAATAGTGCCCGTACATATCTCTATATATCTGTCCAGATTTCTTTGCTTTTCAGTCCAGGAATGATACCTGAGATGCTCCTAAGCTATAGGATAAATATCATCTTATTCAGCACATGGAATGTTTGGTATTTTAGACTCCAGCCATTCAGGCTATAAATGGTCTTATGATTCTTACTCTAATAGTATCTTCAATCAATGGCACTGGTATGGTTGGAAATAATTTTGATTTTCATTATTCAAAATACCAATGATATTACATGATTGCAGATAATTGATTTTCCTTCCTCTTTACATGTTTAAGGGAATCATGTGTATAGCAATTCTTTTATGTTAGTGTTTTAGTTTAATGGCTGGGTTATGTTTTATGATGAGTAGGTTGTATTTTTATCAGCTGTTTCCTATGGTGTTTTTTTATGTTCTTGAAGTTCATAACTTCCAATTTTATTTTTTGCTTGGAATGTGTTTGATCTAAGGTCAGAATTAATGTTTACTCATATATTTTGCATCTATTGTTTGCAGATATTTCAATGAATATAGGTTTGATGTTTCCAAATTAGAACCATTGGTTGCGAAGGTGAGCTGGTATTTTTGCAAGCATCATTTGTGTGCTGCCATGACAGAGCATTCTGTCATGTTCATCAATATTGTTCTAGCCTCCCTTTTACAGGAATTCACATATTTTTTTATTTCTTTTTGTTCTTGCCTTCGGTCTTCTCCATTTTGGAGTCAACTTATTCTTTACAACTGATGGTACAGCCCCACTCGCCTGACAATCGTGCTTTAGCAAGGGAATGCAGGCATGTTAAGATAGACAGAGTCTACATTGGTTCATGCACTGGTGGAAAGACAGAAGACTTTTTGGCTGCTGCTAAACTTTTCTCTTCTTCGGTAGGTGATAAATTCTTTATTCAGCATAAATTGTTAGTCTTACTTCTAGCACTTGAAGCTAAGGTCTTTATATTTTTATTCTATGATTAGCATAACGTGTGAAATTTTAATATAGATCAGGGAAAGATTTAAGCCATGACTAATTTTATGTAAACATATAGTGCTGGCAGATATTTTTGAATTGCAAAATTCAGAGTAGGTTTATATAAGGTGAATGCTACAAAATATATAAATAACTCTGGAGAAAATTTTCTGAATATAATGTCTGCTTTTTGTAATTTGTCTATGTTTTCAATTTTCTTTGCAATGAGAAATGAAATGTCTTGAATATCTTTTATTCTCTACAATAAGTTATTGTTCCTAAATTCAAAGATCTCCACAAGACATTAACATCATGAAAATTAGAAAAAGATCAAAATTTTAGCCATGAAATTTTAAAATTTGATCTACAAAGACTTGTAAATTTTAGAAATTATATTGCTTCCCAAGATTTTCCTTGATAACAATCAAAATTTGGCAAGCAACTCAAATTCTTTTACCAACATTGCCGAACCTTTTAGAGCACAGGAAACATTTGTTACATTTATTGTTTTCCATCTTTCATCTGTCATGACACATTAATGAGGGAACCTGCAAATTGTAAAGTTTGTTTCAGGAGAGCTATAGAACAGCAACATAATATGCATTTTTGTGTTACATACTTGAATCACCTCTAGAAGTGGAAACTTCATCTCAAATGGGAATGTTATAGTTTCCTAGTCGCTTCTTTCCCAAAGTTTGTATCATGATATGGCTTGTGAACATGAACATTCATACTTTCCATTATTATTAGCTTTGTCTATTTGATTTTAAATTATAATACAGCAGATATTCCGCCTTATCATGTGGGTCAGGCTTTTAGGTTGATATTGTTTAGAAGAATTGTTGGTTTTCAGTGAATGTACTGTGAATTGGCATGTGAGCAGTACCCACATCACTTTTGTATCTTTATAAGTTATAACCATTTGATAATTGTATTAGGATGTGCAAACTTTGTAGTCAGCGTCAGACTCTAAGCTAGGAATATAGCTTAGAAGGAAGTTAGCTTTGTGCAAATTGCAAATTGTTTTCAAACATATTTGTCTCTCAAACTTTTTCTTTTGTATGTAAATGTGTGTTTTTTGCCATACTCGTCTCTTGAACTTTTTCCCCTATCTATGTGAATGCATGTATTATGTATCAGCATATGTACATTTCTAAGTGTGTGCATTCGGGTGCGCTCATGCATGTGCTTGTTTACATAAGTTTTATGTATGCATAAGTATGTAGAATGGTTTCAGTGGTTGACACATTTCAAAATTGAGTTCCTATATTTAATTGGGCTGAACTTATGATTTGGATAAAATGAGGTTAATATTTTATATATTGTGGTCTCTATTATATTATATATTAGCCTTTGTATCCTCATCTCTCTAGCTTATTCAATTTCTGTTTTGGTACCAGGGACAAAAGGTCAAAGTGCCAACCTTTTTAGTACCTGCCACTCAAAAGGTTTGTAATGTCTTATATTAATGATTCAGTTATATTCTCTATAATAACTCTATATTGAAGGTATACTTTTGCCTCCAATTTTATTGGCACAGGTGTGGATGGATCTTTATACTCTTCCTGTACCAGGAGCCAATGGCAAGACCTGTTCCCAGATTTTTGAGGAAGCAGGTTGTGATACTCCAGCAAGTCCCAACTGTGGAGCTTGCCTAGGGGGCCCTAGAGATACATATGCCCGCATGAATGAACCTCAGGTCTGTGATTTATACCTGCTGGGACATTTGCTAATGAACTCACATGAATGATAATTTACTTTTTTTGTTTCTTCTGTGAGTGAGAGAGTGAGTTATTTCTTAGCTTCTTTTTCATGACCTGCCACATGGTCCTTGAAGAGGAAAACAAATAGACTGTATAATATGAAGCCAGAATACAGATAAATTGAACATTTTTAATAATGGATTACTAAAACTATCCAGGAACAATCCTATTTAAAACAAGCATCACAACTCACAGTATATGGTACATAATAAGTGTAGATGAGAAAATGGATTACTTCTCCTAGCTTACTTGCTAATGTTTAATAAATTATAATACTTTCAACTTTTCTAGGACAGTAATAAAGAGTGAAGTTTTGTCTAATCTAGATGTATATTTGTCTGAGATAAACTACATTCATTCTCCAAATAAATATGCTAAGAGTGGTGTTTTATACAAACATAAAATCTTTGCTATGAAAAGGAAGTGCTGAAAAGATGAAGAGGAGGTAAAAAAAACATCCCTTGTGCAAAATTTGATGTAGCAGAAGACTGTTGGCAATGAATAGATCAATTCTAGACTGGAGGTTACAGAATTGCGTCTAACCTTACCAGTGCAGTAGTGTCTTCATATTGAGAAAATGAAGTTTGCAGAATTAGGAAAAATGTAGACTAGAACAGAAAGGAAACTTTTGCGGTGGTGTTTCCTGTTGTGGTCATGACTTGTGCAGTGCAGTGGCGACCTCCGCACAGACAACCTTCGGATTTCTAGAGGATGTACATGATTATCTCAAAGTCCTAGCTGTGATTGTAGATTTCTGATCTACTGTTCCTACAAAGAAATATAACGCCTGAACTTGTGTATCTGGGACAGGAAAAATGTTTGTGATTGTTTGGGAATCTGCTTTCGTCAGATCCTTGTTTGGTATATTTCAACCCTACATATAGTTTGTAGAAGAATGGGAGTGTGTGGATAGCCCAGTTGCTTTGTGCTAGACTACTATAATAATGGAAAGCTTTAGAGAATATATATAACCTGTGTCACAGAATTCGCCGAATTTTCGGCATGAAATTTGGAATTCGGCGAATTTATGAAAAAATAATGAAATTTGTCAAAATTCGTCAAAATTCGTATGGCTAAAATTTTATTAAAAAAATATCTCAAAAAGCGTTTTCATTTTAGGGTTTTTGACGAGATTTTTAATAAATATGGAGCCCCGAATTGTAAATATCACGTCTCTGATTTTCGACGAAGTTTCTTGTTGAAGAACGCAATCAGGAAGCATTTCGAAGATTCCACACTCGTTTTGAAGGTTTGAAAGGTTGAAAAAAGCGCCCTCTGCAAACAGAATCTCGGGTTTGAAGGTCGACGGCGCCCTTTCTGCAAATCGTCCAAGCTCTCAGCCGCAAATCTGCAAGTCGCATCAAGCTCGACCTTCTTCAGTTTGCAGGTCGCGTCCAAGCTCACCCGCTAGTCTGTCCAAGCTCAGCCGCCAGCCGCCATTCGTGTGTCTCCATTTGCAAGCTAAGGTAGACGATCTGATTTTTTTTTTCTTTTGAAACTGCATAGTGCATATTTTATTTATTTTCTTAATTTTTATTTTATTAATATTAGATTTAATATTAGGTTTTGTTATTTTATTAATATTAGATAATAGCTATTCTGTATTCATATAATATTTATTTTAGTTTTTATTATTTTATTAATATTAGTTTTAATACTGTGTTATTCAGGAATCAAGTAGATTTAAATTAATTTTTTTAATATTGTATTATTTTATATATATTAGGTCTTTGATATTTTATAAAATGTGATATATTAAATATTTTATTATTTTGTTTGTATTAAATTTATATTAATAAATTAATATTTAATATATGGAAATTTAATATTATCTTACTTTCATATTCAGTTTTTTTAAATTAAACTTAAACAAATGCGGGAACTTTATTCTGTTTTTAAAATTTAAAATAAAAAGTTAATATATATTTATTTTATGCCTTAAATTTTAGTAATTAAAATTAAAATAAAAAATACTATATTCGTCATTCGACAACTGTATATTTTCTTTCATAGTTGCAAAGAAACTGATTGTAAATGTTTCTTAAAAAAAAAAACTGCATTATTTTTCTTTGAAAGATTAAAAAAAGGACATGTTCTTGATTTTAGAACTGTATGCATGATTTCACTTTAGAACTGTATGCAGTCATGCTTTTGCTCACTTCACACCTGTAGGCTGTATACTCTCATTTTATTTGTCTACTCACCTACAGCCTACAGAGTACAGCTACAGCCAGTCATAGAATTTTATGTATGAAGTCAGTTGAATCTTGTTTGGCATTTGCATTTATTCGATTACATCATTTTCATTTGTATTATGTCAAAAATAAATTTCGTATTTTGTCTTTGAAACATTCAGATTGTTACTTTATGGCTCCCAAGAAATCAATTGCTGAGGCATGGAAATATGTCACTCGCAATGGTACAAGTCTCACATGCAACTAGTGTCACAAACCTTTTACTGGAGGTTTGACAAGGGCAATGGACCATTTACTTGGTATTTCAGGGGGTGCAGGAGGAGGTGTTGAAGCATGTCCAAATGTTACCCCATAAATGAGAGCTGCTTTAGAGAAAGAACAATCCTCTTCAATTGTAGGAAAGATGAAGAATGCACAAAAAAAGCAGAGAATAGAAGAGGAAATGGCTCAGTCTAGACATACAACATCTATCATGTCTTCCTTTTCCACCTTACCTAGGCATGTGGGTAAATCAAAAGAGAGTGGAACCTTGAACAGCTTTTGGAAACCAGTAGAGAAACAACAGGTGGATGATGCATTAGCTGATTTGTTTTACTCAAGTGCGATTCCATTCAATGTTGCAAGGAATCCACATTTTCGTAATGCAATTCAGAAAGTTGCAGAGTTTGGCAAAGGGTACACACCCCCAACTTCAGAGGCTTTTAGGACAACTCTTTTGCAGAGGTCAAAAGATAGAGTGACTGAGAAATTAGTTGATGTCAAAGCCTCTTGGAATGAAACAGGTTGCACTATATTGAGTGATGGATGGTCAGATATATGTCAAAGGCCATTGATTAATGTTTTGGTGTCTTCTCCTGATGGTGTTGTGTTTTTGAAAGTGATTGACACCATGAACCACAAAAAAACTTCTGAGTATATTTTCCAAATATTAGAGGAAGCCATTCTTGAAGTAGGGGTGGAAAATGTGGTTCAAGTTGTAACTGATAGTGCAGCAAATTGTGTGGGAGCTGGGAAACTGATTACAGAGAAGTACCCAAGAATATATTGGAGCCCATGTGCAGCCCATTGTCTCGATTTGCTGCTTCATGACTTGGCTAAATTCCCATGGGTACATGAAGCTATTCATAGAGGGAGAGCAATTGCAAATTTCATACGGAATCATCGTCTCACATTGAGTCTTTATAGGCAGCATGCATCCAAGGAGTTGTTGAGGCCTTGTGAAACAAGATTTGCATCATTTTATATCACTTTGAAAAGAGTGGTTGAAGAAAAAGCAGCTTTGAGGGCTGTTATTTGTTCCAATCAGTGGGAAAATTCTGTGCTTTCAAAAGGTCATAAGGGGAAGAACATAGAGCAAATCATTCTAAACAGCAATTTTTGGGAAAGTGCAGCAAAAGTTTTGCTTATATGTGAACCAATTGTTGAAGTGCTTCGTATGGTTGATGGTGACACTCCTTGCCTTGGCATGCTTTATGAAAGCATGGACCGTTGTAAGGAATCTATTCAAAAAGCACTAAATAATGTAGAAGCAAAATATATGGAGATATGGGAGACAGTTGATTGTAGATGGAAAATGATGCACACACCTTTACATGCAGCAGCTTGTTTTTTGGAGCCTAAGTTGTTTTCTATTAATAGAAAAGGTGATTATGAAATTATGGGAGGGCTTTTTGAAGCCATTCAAAAGTATGCATCAAATGAAACAATTTCAGCACTAATTAGAGATCAATGTTGGGAATACAAGAAAGGAGAAGGGATGTTTGGAATGGCAGCAGCCAAATATGACTTGGCACGTATACCTGGATATAGATGGTGGTTGGACTATGGAGGACAAACTCCTGAGCTACAAGAGTTTGCTATTCGAATTTTGAGTCAGGGAGCAAGTTCATCGGCTTGTGAGAGGAATTGGAGTTGCTTTGAACACATCCATTCCAAAAAAAGGAATAAATTGTTGTCTGGAAAGTTGGGAGATCTTGTCTATGTTCGAAGCAATTTAAAATTGTTCATGAACAAATCAGCAAAGGGATCTTCCTCGCAAGAAATTCTTGAAGACATGGTAGTGCCAATTGCAGATGAGCCTGACTTTGTAGATGATGAATTGAGTAGTGACACAGATGATGATGATTTACCATCTCAGCCAAGTGCTTTTGATGACTTGGAGCTTTTTTGAAGTTCTAAAGTCTTGACTGTTATTGTACCTTTTTGACAAAAGTACATATTTGTAAACGTGATTTCACATGTTTCTTATGGTTTATATTTTATAAATGTGTCATCTTTTTGTAATGATTTGGTCTTACAAGGGATTCTAAAGATTGTATGGATATATTACTTATATTTATTAAAAACAACCAAAAATTACAGAAGGCGAATTTGATCCGAATTTTATACTTTTCAAAAATTTTCCTTGCCGAATTTCATCCGAATTTCAGTGTTGCCGAATTCGAATTTGAATTCGAATCTTGTGACTTAGTTAATATAACCTACAGGCTTTCTAAGGTGTGATAAGTGCTCTTGTGTGTGGAAGGAAAAGGGTTATGGAAGAAACCAAGATGCTAAGGGGCTATAGTGCAAGACTACAAGTTTGGTTTTTGGAGTTATCAGGGTGGTAGTAATAATGGAGGTGTAGGAATAATGAAGGAATTACATGGGAAGAATCAATAATGGGAACAATTAAAGTAACAAAAGCATTAAGGGTAATGGAAGCAAAATATAGAGGAATGGTATTGAAAGAAAGGAAATAAATAACTTCAGAAGGAGATGTTCATGAGATTAGGCTGCAATACTTAGAATCCAGAGAATCACTTTGACAAATTGCAGCTTCAAACTTTGAGAAAAGTCTTGAAATTTAGAAGAGAAGTTTACCAAATTAAGAGTTGAAGATTAATTGTTGGAATTGCTAATTTAAGAAGTTGATGCAAATGAGAGTTGTTCTAGAAAAGCAAAAATGTCATAAGGTTTGACTTCTAATCATTTTAAACTAGTTCAAATTCTATGAACACTACCGTGATCATGGTGGTGATTATATCACTACCACAATTGCATTAGGCATCCATGAAGGCATAGGTATTAAACAAGTTCAATAGAATGTACCAAAATAGAAATTAAAAAATGTTGGGCCTATGTTACCCCAAGTTTTCAAGATAGGGACAATAAGGGACAGGGGGACATGTTTCAAAGTCCCCAATTTTTCAGGGTATTTTTGAGTATGGTAGGGGATGACAAAAGGGATGGCTATATAAAAATAGGGAAAATTTAAAATATATAGGGAAATTATAAATAAATATTTATATGATAACATTGATAAAACATTCATATATACATTATAGAACCTTAATACATTACATTTGTGTTAAATTGAGAGTTCACATGAGAGTCAAAGTCAAACAAATTAGCAAATGTCAAAACTTAATTCAAATTGCTTTCATAATTCATTTTCAATCTGCATATGATATTAAAAAACAATATACAAGTTACAACAAAATTCCCAAAGGCTACAAGTTTCACTTTCGATTACAATATGAAATTACAAAAAAAGAAAGTACATTGCTGCCCCTAATCTGCATCTCTCAACACTGCATCAAAATTAGAGTGCTCCTCTGAGTCACTGTCACTGTGAGGGGCCACCTCATGTAGTGGAATCCCAACCAATCCCCTTGGTGCCTCCTCATCAACTTGGGCGACACCTTCGGGATCAACATCCCACTATAAAGTTGAAGTCTGTCGATACTCTGGAGTTCGACAATCTTGAAGTCAAAGAGCACTATGCATGGCCACTAGCTTCTCTGCTTGTTTAGAGGTAAGTCTATTCCTCTTGATGGAGTGGATAAAGCCATATGTGGACCAATTCCTCTCTATAGTAGAGGAATTGGCAACCTATGAAAGGAGGCGAATGTCAAGCATATTTAATTGTGGTGTATCCTTCTCGTGCCATGTCCACCATCCAATAGGGTTATTTTGAGCTAATGTAGCTCTATCTATCTTCGCCTTTGGTTTATTGAATGTTGGACCATGAAGATTTGTGAAGGCAAGCCATTGTTTGCGAAGTATTGTAGACTCCTCTTTTGAAAGGCTTCATTAGCCCATCTTTCACCTCTTCGTCATCACAAGGAGGCAACCTTTCAGCCTTTGGTGCATACCATTTGGGATTTAGAGTAAAGGCTGCCATACGAAGTGGGGTGTTTATTGTGTTCCACCTCCGCATCACAATGGGCTTAACATGTTGCTCATATAATCCCAAAGTAGGATCCTTAGCCAAAATTGTTTGCTTTATCTTTCCAAGCATGTTGTCAAATGTCTCATATATTTCTCTAAGACTAGGAGAGTCCATATCAACATATCTAACGACATCTACGAAAGGTGAGATGAAAGAGCAAACATATCTGCAAAATGCAAACAAAAAGTTCAAAAGAATTAATTGACAAGTTAGAAACTTCGAAAGTTGAAACATTGAACAATAAAATTAAAACATTAAAATAAAAATTTAACATGAAAATCAACAATTTAATAATAAAATCAGCAATGTCTTACCTCACAGTGGACAACCAATCGTAATCAAGGATCCTTTGTTTGATGGCTTTTCCTTTAGTAGAGCTTGAATTAGGCCATCTACTCCACTTTGAATTCATGGTCATCAATTGCAAAGGCTCATGCACCTCAATCATCCTCTCTAACAAAATGAGGTAACTGACATATCTTGCCTCAACAAGTCTGAGGAGTTCCTTCTTTGAAAACGTCTTGAAGAAAGCAAGTGAGGTGTGGTGGTTGCAATTGAACATTTGAATATCTCTAGCTTCTGCCACCACTTGCTTCACCCAATATATTTTCTCTATGTCATCCAATGCATAAACACAACATGGGGTCCAAAAGATGTGCTTGTAAGCACCCTCCACCATCATACTAGCCAATTTGCACACACATGCTTAATCAATGACCACTTGTACAACATTTGAGGCCCCAACCTCCTCTATGGCCTCTCTCAAAATGCTAAACTGGAAGTTTGCATCCTTACGCTTCTTTGAGCAATCCACGACTCTAAGAAAATAAGAGCCAGTTGGGCATGTGACTATGATATTTGATGAGTGGCCAATATCTAATGTCGGTCCACCCATCCATCACAATAGAACAACCCGTCCTGATCCAAGTTTGCCTCATATCCTCCATTAGCAAATTAACCTTAGAATATTCTTTGTCTAGGAGGGTAGTGCATAGTTTATGATCTCTAAGCAATACAAATGAGGGACCAATAGATGCTACATCTTTGATCATTTGTTTGAAACAAGAGGAACGGGCCACATGAAATGGGATGACATGGGCATAAATTTTTTAGGCAACAGAAGACTCTGTTGCATCCCATGCTTGCACATTAAACATACTTGCAACATGCCTTGGCCTCTCACCACCACTAACCTTCCTCTTTCCTCTTGTGGCAATATCACTTCTACCACTACTAGCCATGGATGGCATAGGCATAGATGAATGTCCACTTGCAAAAGAATGTGCTGGCATTGTCACACCTTTAGACCCCATTTCTGCTGCCGTGTGCAATCTATGAGCCTCTAGCTTCTCATCATCCTTTATGTTTGGACAAACCTTAGCTCCACGGCCTGTAACACCGAAGAAATGAGACTACACCCTTGTGTAGCTCCCTCTAAAATCTGTGTTGCAAATGTGACACAACCACACCCTACTCCCCCTTGAATTTTTACTTTTGGTATCTAGGGCTGTCACAAGTTGGAGAAGAGGTATTTTTCTATGCTCCACGGGGTTTCGGGGATGGGGACAGTAGGGTACGGCGGGACGAGTTTTCGGTACGAGGTACTTTTGGGCCATTTTTTAGGGGATGACAGTGGACGGCTGATAAAAAATAAGGAAATTTTTAAAAATAAAGAGAAATTTCAAATATTCATATCATAACATTGATAAAGCATTCATCATAGACATTGTAGAAGATTAATACATAACATTAGACTTGAATTGAGATTTCACATGAGAATTGACAAACAAATTAAAGAAATTCAAATGCTTTCATTATGAATGTAGATACATATATAAGAATTATAAAAAAATGCCCAAAGGCTCCAAGTTTCAACTATAAAATGATAAAAACATAGAAAATATGACTCCAAGTTAAATGGGCCTTTTGCATAGGTTTTGAGGACTTCAAAAGGACATTCAAATGGGTTTGAAGTTGCTGGCCTTGCTACACTCCCATTGCCTGAAGAACCCCCAACGGCTGCCATACTTCTATGAGTTCTACTTCTAGGTCTACTTCTTTCATGCATTTGAACCTCAACCTCCTCACTATCATTACTAGTAATCTCACTACTGCTCATGATTTTTTTTGGTTAAGAATTGAAAAGAGAGCTGCAAGTTCAAATAAAGGAAAAAATAAACTCACAATGCCCTTCCTACATGGTAAAAATATTGAAAAAAACTTGAAAAAATGGAAAACAAATTTAAAAATAAAAAAGCAAATGTAAAATGAAGAACTTACCTCTAATGAAGTAGATTTGATGCCCTAGTCTCCCCTTTCAACTGTTGTTATCTCCTCTTTCACTTGCTGCTCTTCACCTCAAGTTTGCAAATGTCAAAATGAGAATATTTTTTTCTTTTAGTTGTTTTGATAAGGCAAGTAGGTTTGGGTTTTGTTTGAAGGGGTGGGGGGTCCTTGTGGTCCCATTCATCCCCTTTTTTTAACAAAAAAAATAAAGTAAGATGTTGCTGGGCCCATAGGGGACGGCTAGCAGTCCCCGAGATGTTTAGGGGACGTCCTAGCCGTACCAGGTACTGAGTCCCCTAAATCTGCAAAAAAGTCCCCTAGAAGTTTCAAAAACTTTGTGTGAAAAAGTGACAGCTAGGGGATGTTTCCTGGCCGTCCCCGCATCCCTGTTTCGTCCCCGATACGGGTACAAGCCAAAAAAGGTAGGGGACGCGTCCCCGTGGAGCATAGGTATTGGTTTTTGTTAAAAGGGTCCTTTGCATAAATTTTCAATATTTTTTTAGGAGCACTTAAATGGATTATTTGGCTGTTCACCTCCACCCCAACACTTTCACACTTTGATAAGGTTGAAACCCTTACATTTATTTGAGTTTCTTCTACTTTATTATCACTACTGCCATTCTCACTGCTGCTGATGTTGTTTCTTTGAGATTTAATGCAACTTTAAACTGAAAAATGAAAAAAAAAGACATTTCTTACTTTAAGCTTGGAAAAAAGCTTGCAAAAAAATTAAAAAATGATACAATGACTTACCTCTTCGAAGAAATTGCAATCCTACTACCAGTGATGCCCTAGATTCAACCTCTTTTGCAGCTGCTCCTTTAATCCTTGCTAAAACAATTTGCTCTTCCTTCAAATCTTGCTGCAATATTTTTGCACAAACAAAAAATGCATATGAAACGAAATGAAGCTCTTTTTGCTCATTTAGGGCGAGTTGGGGAATGGGGGCACAAAATAAAAAAATTTAAAATGTTTTTTTTATAAAATTTATGAGCCTTTTTAATTAAAAATGTCACTTTTTTGGGGAAGGGACGGCCGGTCGTCCCCTCCCTTCTTTTTCCCTGTCCCCACATTTCTGGGACATTTCCAATTCCTGTCATTTTTAGATTTTTGGGGACGGCCCGGGGACATCCCCTAGGCATCCCTCCATCCCCAAGACATCTCGGAAAATGGGATGTGCCAAAAAAGATTTGACATCTTGAAAATTGGTAAAAGGCTAAAGATTTGGCTAAATGCACACTAAAAATATATCATGGGTGTGGACACTAAAATGATTGCATTACATAGAGTAGAAATTGTTGGGTATGTAGTTTTCAACTCTACATTTTGTCCCTACTTAAGCAAGCTTAGGAAAGTACATAGTAAAATTTGAAGATTCTAAAAATGGATACATGTAGTTATGCCCCTATATTTGTTTCTTTGCTCTGTTTCCTTTATGTGTTCCTCATCTATAATGCAAACACATGGGAAAAATAAAAAAATAAATATTTGTTATGATAAATTAAAAGTATGTAGAAACTATGTAATGACCCTTCCTTAGGCAGCTTAGACTAGCTGAGGTTGGCGTACTATTAGGGTTCCCATAGGTCAGCAGTATGGTTAGGAGACCTAACCGACGGATGCAGAGCCTAGTTGGGAGCTTTACGAGCCTTTCAGTTTGGAGTTCAGTTGTTGAATCTAAGAATAAATTGAAAATATTAAAGTTTGCTTTAATGGAATAGTAAAAGTGAATAGTAACAGAGAATTATAAAGTGAATATTGAAAAGTGCCCCCATCCTAGTGAAACAAAGTTGTTTTTAAAAAGTGGCCCTTTCTTTTGATGAGGTAAAGACCCTTGAGGAATATTTTAGTATCTTTTATAAAAAAACTCATGGGAGGTTATAAAGTGAATTTTGGGCTTCTATTTTGGCATTCATTTGTCATTTTTCATATTAGCACTTGTAGGTTTGAGCTCTGGAGAAGGGTTTCAACTTGGTTTCAGTCTTCTGGGAACGAAAACTCCCAAGGGCTATCGTGAATTGGATGAGAACCCAGTTCACTTTTGAAGAGGACCTACCTTGGGTCTTCGTTTGGGCTTCATTGGAGGAGTTTCAGGTGTTTAATTTTCAGGCCTGAGTTTGCAGCAGTGTTATATCAACATATTTCTTCAGATCAGGTGCAGCCATTGATAGATCGAGTCTCAACCAGGCCAATACCGTCACATGTTTGCATTCTACTTGTTGGCTGTACAATTTTTGGCCAAGTGCACCTAGGGTTTGTGGCACAATCATCATTGCAGATTTATGCCAGCCGTTTGACAAGTTTACATTGAGGATTTGACATCTTCCATACCAGCTGTACCATTTCTAGTTGGTGCACCATCATTTGGAAGGGGTTTCGTGGGCATTTGAAGTTGATTTTGGCAACCAATTTTATATCAGCAATTCCATAATAACGATCAGACTTGTAGCTACATATTTTACATTCTATTGTAGTCTTCTACCATTGTTATCATGCTCATATCAGCCTTCATACCTTGTATTTTCATGCTGGCATAGAACGGGTATGTTATTGGCATATTGGGTATTCAAATCTTTCATTTGTATTGGGTTTAATAGAGCTGTTACAGTCTGATAATTTTCATATCAGACATAACTATCATTTTAATCAGACCTTATATCTTTAATTTAATGGCATAAATGGAAGTGGGTTTATCAATTTATGTTGTGTAATCATTTATATATCAGTTCTATGCATTTCCTTTATGTTATTGGCATTGAAAATACTCAACCAAACATCAAAAACAATCAAACAAAACTCAGAAAATCAGAACATCAGTCAGAAAATCAGAATTCATGAGTTTGCACAACAACTGTTTGACAAAATGTCAACACTCTGAAAAATGAGTTTTTGGGGTTAGATTTAGTAGGGATATCTCAGTGGTATCAGAACCATATTCCTACCAGCCTATTGGGTAATGATTGAATTCAATTGGTGTGAAATCAGTTGTGCACAAGTCAGTTTGGATTTGGTTTTCAGTGGTCTTCAGTTGGGATAGCGAAAAAAGTCATCATGGCAAAGTTGTTTGGCAATAAACAGGCATGGAAAGAAATTGAGCAAACACAATACAAGACCATACGAAAAGTGCAGCGTTTAAGTGATTCGCTTTCAAGGTTGGGACTCTCTAAAGGATCAACCTCACTTTCTACTAGCAAAAGCCCAACACCACAAAACAAAGAAGCGGTGGTGATTAGCATGTTTGAGGAGTATAGCATTCTTCCTCAACGTGTTAAGGAGAATTTTCCTTTCAAGAACTACATGGACATGCATCCAAATCTTTGCCACAAGACTGAACATGCAAGGAAGCAATATCACACTATAGCTTATGAATTGTTTAGAGAATCCTCACACATGGTTGATACAACTCTTCATGAGAATGATTGGGTGTCTTCAAGTTCCAATGAGGTATGCAAAAATTTATATGATGAATTAGATAGACATGCTGTTTTGAATCAAGAAGGCATTAGGACAGCCTTGGGTAATGATTTGCCTACATCATCCTTGCAAGAGGTTTCACAAGAGGCTCCTACATTAGAGGCTAGCATAGTTCATGTCAGTGCTTTGGATAGCAATGGCATGGACTCTTTGGGTGGTCATAAAGCATCTTCTAGTGTGATAGTTGATTCCAATTATGTCACATCACCTAGACATGAAGAAAAATCAAAAGATAGTGAAGAAATGTCAATAGGGGAAGCAAGGAGCAGCAGTATAGAGATTGGGTCTATTTTAGTTGATCTTCATCCAGTTGATCCTATAGAAGGTAGAGAGGGAGAAACAGGGGAGCCTACAGGACAGGGTTGCAGGAGTATCCTAGTAGGCAACTTGGAGGTTGTGCTTGAGGACTCTTTTGATAGTCCTAAGAGCGGTCTTACCTTTTTTCATGAGGATAGCAAATCATCATCCATTGAGACCACTTTTTGGAGTGATGATGAGGAATTTGTGATGGGAGCTAATGCTGCCTTAGTTCCGGACCAACAAGAAGACACTTCGGAAGAATTTTTTGATGAGAGTCAAGCTCTCCATTGGCAGCCCACTACTTCAAGTTTTCTGATTTGCAAGCGTTTAATACAGCCATGGAATGTGTAGAAACTCGTTTTCTCACGATTCTGGAACTGATTGTTTTTGTTGTGTTTTTTTCTTGTTTTGATTTTTTTTGTGGTTTTTGCATATAAAGATAAAAGTGCGATTTTGAAATGAAACACTTCTAAAATCTTAAATAAATATAGGAAGTAAAAACTGAAGCAAATAGACTTTTGAATCGATAGCAAATAGGTTTATTATTCTTTCTCGATGATTACAATGGTGAAACCCTAACATGCAGACAAAAAGGCAAAGCATCTGATTGCAGCCGCCTGTAGGAAGCATGAAATGGTACAGCCAATCCAAAGACAGTCTTTCCTCGACAAATTTGCATTGCAGATGATACTAGAGACTTAGGCACCCAAGCTGGTGAAGCCAAATGATGAAAAAACAAGGCGATTTGCTCTGAGGAAGAGGTACGGCCTTTGCTGCAGCAAAAGTACGGCCTGTACCAGCAAGTACAAAATCCGTACAGCCTTGAATACTGTGCCAGATAAACATTAACCCAGCCGCTCAAGGATTCACCTTTCCCCTGATGAATAGTGAATCAGACCCTGACGAATAATTTCTCAATAGGCTTTGTAATAACTTTTGAATGAAGCTATTCAACTGGCAAGCAATAAATCAGCTGATATTTCACAGCCTCTGAACTGCAAACACTAAAGATGGCTCGTTCTCCAATGCAGAAGACAACTGAAACCCTTGGCTTCGTTCTCTGAAGAAGAAATTGGCTAAAATCCATTTTCATATTATAATCCATGAAGTTTTCTCAAAGAAAACTTATATCTTCTCAGTTGGGTCGATTTCCTACAAAAAAACATCATTTAAATAAAACTTGAATTTCACTTTTAATCTTTCAATAGTCTGGACGCCCTTTTAATTATAATAATTAATTAAAAAGTGGCCCCTTCTTCATGATGGTCGACCCCCTTCAAAAAGTCACTTAAGTTATAATATTAAATTATATTATAACTTTATACTATAAGCTTCAATTAAATTAATATTTATTTTGGCAAATAAATATTAATATCTCTCTCAATAGAAGTCCAAATGACAAATCGTCTGAAACCGGATGATAAGTGACTGAATCTGCATATGACCAGACCATACTGCTAAAAATAGCAGGGGTGCTCTGTTGAGTGTCTCCAGTTACTAAAAATAGTAAGTCAAACAAATGATGTCCAAAAGACCCCAAACGAAAGTCAAACTGAATGATTCTGATAATTGAAGCCAAGCCATGCCTCAACAAGACCCTCTATCCACCCTATCAGCCTACGAAGGCCACATAATAGGCTAATCACAAGAACTGAGAGATGTCAACTGGAAGGGAACATTACAGAGTGCATGAAAAATAATTATTTAGCCCTTCTTTCCGATAGAGATCACCTACTTGATTTGGGTGTCATATATTTAGATGCATTGAGGAGGAAAGAGGAAGAGGTTGATCAACTCACTACGGAGCTAGTGAAGACTAGAAAATCTTTGGAAGACTCTCAAGTGACTCCCCTTATGGCCGAAAATCAGATTGAGGAGTTGAGCATGGAGTTGAGTTTGGCTCATGTTTCACCAAAGAAATCAGAAAATCAGTCTTCTATTGTAGCTTCTTTGGATGGGCAAGAATCTTGTGTTATGCATGAGATTGAGGGACAAGGAAATGAGGAAAAAGAAGAGCTACATAATGAGGTTCAGGAAGGCAATGATGCATGCTCACATTGTGATGTTGATGGCAGCCATGTGCATGCTTTAACATCAGTTTTAGTAAATGAACATGTTGCTGATTTGGAATTAGATTTAGATGAGGAAGAGTTACTCCTCATTAAGGGTCTCGAAATTCATGTTGTAGAGGCAGAAAATCCACACATTGATGCCACTTGCAGCCATGTAGTCCGAGCTTTGGTAGAGAACATGCATGAATTGCAGCAGGCTACACCTCGTGGCTTATTCCTTGAGGATAAGTATTCAGCAGTGGAGGAGGTGGCACAAGTCTTAGGCCAATATGATAAGGTAGATAGATGGATCGAGTACCTCATTGGGATAACTTAGTCTGATGGGATACTAGATGGGCATAAGTATGGAATCTCGACATCCAACTTATACTTGGTTAGACGTGCGCTTGATAGAACGAGATCTGATGCCATGCAATTGCTTACAGATAGAGGTTATGCTTTCATGCTTGCTAGGCAGTTGTATGGTGCACTCGTGAGGGAAGAGGCACAAATATCCACTTCCGTTGATGCTGAGAGGGATGAGGTATCTAGTAGTAGTAGTGGATCTACTACCATGGAAGATACCTATGACATGGCTACAGGAGTAGAGCAGGGTGAGACAGTTTCAGTTAGTCATGGGGAGCACTCAGCCTGTGTTGAAGCAATTTTTACACCCTATGCTTCGAGTTCCGAGGCTCCTGTTTTGGATAGTGTTGATTCCGGACTTCCCTCAGAATCCCTTGGTGCATTTCATAGTGATTTCATTGTGAGATTTGCACATTCCTTTCTATTCAGCCCACTTCCGGATGAGTTGATGCTCCGTGTGACACATAAGAGTGGGGTGAATATGTGGTATGAGGTGCTCCCTTCTGCAAGGGATGGAGCGATATCTGACAAAACCCCTTTACCACTTCTCCAGGATGGATGTATTATTGGCACATGAAATAGAGAGGAAGGGTTTGATCAAATGGGATTCAATGATGAGAGGTATCAGCCCTCCACTGTTGCATTGATTAGTGCAACTGGCTTTATGAGTTGGTGTCAGGAGCACTCTTCTTCTAGCCTTGGTAGTTGGAGTATTGTGGGGACACCAACATTTGCAAATGAGTTAGGAGATACTCATCTTTTCTAGTAGTTGTTTGGGTCTATAACCCACAGGCCCAGTGATCAGATGCATTGATGGTGGCAGTTGCAACATAGAGTGATAGGGTCTGTTAGGGATGGAGGATACTGTTGTTTCCGGTTAGTGCAAAGAATTGATCTTAGTGCATTCCACCAGAACATTTGGGATCCTGGTAGCTCGTCAGATTGTGACTTGGTTATTGTCTCTGATGGAGGCAATACTATTACTCCATCACGGGGTAGTGATTTAGGTAGATGGAGTTGTAGTCTATCAGGGTTCATTTGGGTCCCCGACATCTATTTGAATGCACTACTCCATCAGGACCACAGTGCGTTGCTTCACTTTTTCCGACATGATATTGATTGTATTAGCATGGGGCAATTAGAGATTTGGTGCAGGTGGCCTATCATGCATCACAGAGTGATGGAGAGTGGTGTAACTAGTATGCTTGGTTACAATTCTTGTATTGATAACCCATTGTTTGAGATGGTTGACGATAGGACTTATGACATTCCACTTTTTGGGCTGGGCAGTGATTTCCAATTTGATGTTGGTGAGACTGCACTCACTGGACACTTGGAGAATCCTTGGTGTATGAGTGTTGTTGGACATGGAGGCTACAGGCCACAGAGATTTGGGAGTCAGTTGACATCTTCTTTTGAGGGGGAATACTCCCATTGCCAGGCATGATGCTATTCCTTTGGCAGAGTGTGCAGGGGACTTTGTTGGTCCTTCGACGAGCAATATTATGCCTTTTGGGGCAGCAGGTAGTTGGGTGAGGATCGCTTCTCAGCGTGATCCGCTATGGGTGCATGGTGTTTGCATGGATTCCATGAGGTTGCTTCATAGGTTATGGTACACGGATGTCACTATCAAAGTGGAGTAGTAGTGTGTTTAGTGTTGGCTTGAGGGTTACCTACGTGACTACGTTTCAAGACACCAGAAGGCTTGGGTGCGATGGTTGTATTTGGGCGAGTATTGTTGTAATACTACGCATCACATGTTGATTGGTATGACTCCCTTTCGAGCGTTGTACGATTATGATACCTTATCTTTTGTGGACTTGGCTTTAGGTGATAGCAGAGTTATTAGGGAGTATTTGGTACGATGGAAGGCCTTGCCGTTGGAGTATGCCACATGGGAAGGAGAGATGATATTTCAGCATCTAGCTTTGCAGTTGCTTGGGGGCAAGCAATCCTGGGAAGGGAGGACTGTAATGACCCTTCCTTAGGCAGCTTAGACTAGCTGAGGTTGGCGTACTATTAGGGTTCTCGTAGGTTAGCAGTATGGTTAGGGGACCCAACCGAGGGATGCGGCGCCTAGTCGGGAGCTTTACGAGCCTTTCAATTTGGAGTTCAATTGTTGAATCCAAGGATAAATTGAAAATATTAAAGTTTGCTTTTAATGGAATAGTAAAAGTGAAAAGTAACAAAGAATTATAAAGTGAATAGTGAAAAGTGCTCCCATCCTAGTGAAACAAAGTTGTTTTTAAAAAGTGGCCCTTTCTTTTGATGAGGAAAAGACCCTTGAGGAGGAATATTTTATTATCTTTTATAAAAAAGCTCATGGGAGGTTATAAAGTGAATTTTGGGCTTCTATTTTGGCATTCATTTGTCATTTTTCATATTAGCACTTGCAGGTTTGAGCTTTGGAGAAGGGTTTCAGCTTGGTTTCAGTCTTCTGGGAACGAAAAATCCCAAGGGCTATCGTGAATTGGACGAGAACCCAATTCACTTTTGAGGAGGACCTACCTTGGGTCTTCGTTTGGGCTTCATTGGAGGAGTTTCAGGTGTTTAATTTTCAGGCTTGAGTTTGCAGCAGTGTTATATCAACATATTTCTTCAGATCAGGTGCAGTCGTTGATAGATCGAGTCTCAACCAGGCCAATACTATCACATGTTTGCATTCTACTTGTTGGCTGTACAATTTTTGGCCAGGTGCACCTAGGGTTTGTGGCACAATCATCATTGCAGATTTATGCCAGCCGTTTGACAAGTTTACATTGAGGATTTGACATCTTCCATACCAGCCGTATCATTTCTAGTTGGTGCACCATCGTTTGGAAGGGCTTTCATGGGCATTTGAAGTTGATTTTGGCAACCAATTTCATATCAGCAGTTCCATAACAACGATCAGACTTGTAGCTACATATTTCACATTCTATTTTAGTCTTCTACCATTGTTATCATGTTCATATCAGCCTTCATACATTGTATTTTCATGCTGGCATAGAACGGGTATGTTATTGGCATATTGGGTATTCAAATTGTTCATTTGTATTGGGTTTAATAGAGCTGTTACAGTCTGATAATTTTCATATCAGACATAACTGTCATTTTAATCAGACCTTATATCTTTAATTTAATGGCATAAATGGAAGTGGGTTTATCAATTTATGTTGTGTAATCATTTATATATCAATTCTATGCATTTCCTTTATGTTATTGGCATTGAAAGCACTCAACCAAACATCAAAAGCAATCAAACAAAACTCAGAAAATCAGAACATCAGTCAGAAAATCAGAATTCATGAGTTTGCACAACAACTGTGACGAAATGTCAACACTCTGAAAAATGAGTTTTTGGGGTTGGATTTAGTGGGGATATCTCCAACTAGAAAATAAACAATCATTTATTTTATCTATCATCTACATTATAAGGCAACCTGTTTGGGGGGAATAAGAAAAGAAACTGGCACACAATTTGGATTGGAATTGGGAATGTAGGAAGAGTGATAACAAAAACAAGGGAGCTAGATTTGGGAAAATAAATTGGGTGGAAAAATAAATTGGGTGACTATGGTGTAGGGACCAATACAATTGTGTGCAGGAACCACAAACAAGACTAGTGCAAGCACCACAAAAATTTGGCCTAGAAACCAAAAGTTGGATATTGGAAAAAGGGTTATTAAAATAGGAGAACATATACCCCCTTGAAATTGGTTTTATGCTATAGGATTCAATCAATTTAAAGAGAAATATATAGAGGTAAAGGGTTTTGAATATTGGAAATTTGAGCATAGGTAGATAGAAAATTATACACACAATAATAATATTGTTTCTCTATATCACTCCTCGGTCAATAATATATTACATATATATAGGATTTTAATGTCCGATATTTTAGGAACCACTCCCTAATAATATGAGTTGGTCTAACAACTCTTATACCTAAAATTTCTCGTATATTTGTCCTATACATAATATTCTTACAAACCACACTAACAATAATATTAAGTTGTTTCTCAACAACTTAATATCTATTACACTTATAATGTCAATTTAATAAACCATGTGAACACTAATTTCTAACACCTCCCCTTAGTGTGAACATGGTAGAAAAACATTCACACACTCCTCTGTAGTATGCTCACCCTTGTGGCATGTCCAACTATGTGACTCATGACCTTGATCCAAAAGAAAGGCTCTCTCCTTCCATGGTTTTAAACAAGCTTACCACAAACCTTGACATGACAGGAAAGGCTCTCTCCTTCCATTGTTTTAAACAAGCTTACCACAAACCTTGACATGACAGGAACCCATCAACTGTCTACCTTGTGTGGTTTTTTGGATCCTTCCACAAACCCTTTCAAGATCCATGAACTGCATTACATTGGTGCTTTTGTTCACCACTATGCTTGTACATCAGGGAAGAAATCCATACATATCTAAAAGACCCATACTAGAAAACGTTTAACATCACATTCCATAAGAACACAATGTTCTTAATCGTATTCACTATTACCGATCGCTGCCACTCAACCTCGAACAACATAGACAACTGCCACTGCCACTAGAAGTTGCCCTTGACTTTAGTCATTTTGGCACAAAATGGGAATGGAACATTGGTTATTATTTCCCCCACAATGTGAAATTCGATTTATTCATACAACTAGGAACACTGAAAAGCAAATCATATCATGTTGCATACTACTGTTTGGATCTTGCTGCACATGATCACTATTGCCAATGAACGTATTCATTGACTGATCATCTTCCAATGAAGTATGACAGTCAGAGGATCACCATAGTCAGAGGATCTCTGCGTTATTGTAATGTCCCCTTCTCATCAGTGATCAGCATTGGCATTCTTCAGTCTATTCCGGAACCCGTAGACTGGAATGAGGTGGAAATTAGGGTTTCATGGGCTTGGCTTTTGTAGCATTTCATTTTATTTACTATTTTTAGTAAATGATGGTTGTGGCAGTATGCAGTTGGTTGTCTTCAGTCTTCTCTTCAGTGAGCATATTATTGGTTGTTTCAATATCTTCCTCTCAAGCCTTAATTGTTGAAATTTACTAAGTATTGGCATAAGTGTTATATTTTTCAATTGACCCCCTTGGCCTAAGGATACAACTTGCAAGTTGTTTTAAAAAGGGGACTTGAAGGGTACGCCTTGTCATAAGGTGATATTAATATTTTATATTTTTGAATTTATGCTTGGAGGAAAGTGGACGCCACTTTATGAGTAATATTTTTTTTATGAAGTTTGAAAATAAGGAGAATTCAAATGGTTGTCTTTTGGCGTGCCAATTGAGGAAGTTGAAGAGTTTCTCTTTTCTTATAAAATGAAGACATGACTCCAGCATTGGTTATCCATCAATTACCATATTGTTATGCTGTCAAAATGACTATGGACATTTTGCTATTGCTTCGAGGATGCTACCTCCTAGCCCATTCCCAATTTCGTGTTTGAAATACAACACCTAGTTGGAACATTGCTGCTTCTCACATCAGACTAGCAGATTGAGCAACAAAGGTTGAGAATTTTGGAGAATTTTACAGTTTTGAATTTCCTGGTTTTGCTACAGCTGAAGCTGTTTTCTGTTCATAGCTTGTGGAGTGATTTTATTTCAGTTCTGGGTGTTTGAGCAATCTGATTGTTGACTTGAGGCGCCAACTTCCACCAAAAATCAGATTTTAAATTGAAGTTGTTGATTTTATAATGCAAAATCGATTTTCTCAAGGGGCCGTACTTTTTCATTGCATTGGGAATTGTGCCAAAAATAAATGAAGGCGATTTGCTACTGTTTCTCCTTCCTGATTTGGACGCCTATCTTCTGAGATGCATTTGCAACAAATTTCAATCAATTTGGAGGCGAAATGAGTGAGTTATGAGTTTTTTACTGTTTTCCAGTTTGCTGTTCTAAATTTCCAGAACTCAGGAATTTGCATCAGATTTACCAGTTTCCAGTTTAATCACTTTTTCAGTCATTGGAAAGCAAAGAACATTGTTAGAATTCATTCTTATATCCATATCTCACTTCTCTATCATTGTAATTCATTTATTTGCAGTTATGTTGGAATTGTAAGGTTCTGATTAGTAGTACTAATCTAACCGTTATTATTGCTGCAACTATTTGATTTAATTCTCATTAAAGTCCCCTGGATGGTTTACCGCCAGTGTGGTTAACTTTGTTTGTAAATCTTGTACCCACTTAAGTGGTGAATCCCCACAGTTCTGTGGATGCCCGCCGCAGCGGATGAATTGCTTTTATTTGTAATCTTTTCCCCCCACTGTTTGGTGGTAGCGTGGAATTGTTCTCATGGCTGGTTATCCGCCTAATTAGTTCATAATTTCAATTTCTAGACTCCGTCATATGTTAGCACCTCGCCCTCTGTGGGATCTTGAGTGCACATTCTTGACGTTGAGTAGTTATACTATTCAAGTTCAGTTTCTTCAGTTCAAGCTTCAGCATCTTCCATTCAAGTTCAGATTTTAATTTGAGGCTAACGCTAATCATATCATCTATTGCTGGTTATTTTGTGTTATTCCTTCAAAAAAATTGGTTAGCATATTTCAGTGGTATCAGAGCAGAAGACCCTGCCATCCTGTGGCAAATTGCAGTGGTTAACTGATGAGTGAAAAAGACACTAGGCCATACACCAGAAGTCAGGCCAGAAATCAGCATCAGTTTCCGCTCGTTCCAGAGGCAGATACCTTCTCAGAAGTTCTAAGAGACCTTGGTAAAACAGTGGAAGGTTCAGATAATTCAGTGGAAGTGGTTGATCACACAACTGTCATAATGTCAGATTCAGTAAGAAAAGATAATGAAGAAAGGGATAGAGTGGAGAAGAAGTTTGACGGGATGATAGATATGATGTCCCGTTTGTTATCCAAGTTGGATCAGCAAGCAGCTCAGAGTATTATTCAGCCCCAAAATAACTCAGCTGGAGAAAATAGTGGAGTGAATGGAAATAATAACAGTGGCAGTCCTGAGGTGAATACTAGGGACAGAATTGTAGGTCAGCATACTACAATTCATAGTGGGTCATCCTCTAGACCCCTCTTTCCTGTTTTCACACCAAGGGAAGAGCAACAACCAGTTGAGGCTACTCCAAACTTTGCTGATGATGCTCGTCAAGCCTATATGGAGTATGTTTCTTTACCTCTTGACTTGAGAGGAGCATGGACCTTTGATCAATTCATGAATCAAAGGAGTCGGAGAAATGGTGGTAGGAATGATCAACGTCCTCCTGCAGGCCCTAGAAATGATTTTTACCAAGCATTGGGAAAGATCACTATGGAACATTTTGATGGTGGTAACAAGTGTACAGCCAGGTCATGGGTGCAAAAGTTAGATAACTACCTCTCCCTTAGACCTATGCCGGAAGAAGATGCTATCAAATTTGCTACCTTGCACTTAGATGGCATAGCTCATGAATGGTGGACTCACGGTTTGGTCACTCTTGGCCACAACCTTATTCGCACTTATGGAGAATTTACAAATAAACTGATTGAGAGATTTGACACCAAAGATCCGGAATTGAAGTTTAGAGAATTGGCACAGTTGAAACAGCAAGGATCTTTAGAAAGTTATGTGGCTGATTTTCAGAGGTTGTCAGTAATGGTGCCCAACATTACTGAAAGAAGACTTGTAGTCCTTTTTGCTGAAGGTTTAATGGAGCCATTGAAGGGTTGGGTCAAAGCATTTGATCCTCCAACATTGGATGAAGCTATCAAGAAAGCTAGGAGCATGGAATTGGCAGCCCCAAGACCTAAATTTCACTCAAAAACATTCAGCCATAAGAAGGATAAAAAGCCATCTTCAAATCTGCCCAAGAAGTTTCCACCAAGGCTGTCCGAAGAGCTCAAAGAACAGCTTAGAAAGGATGGAGTTTGCTTCACTTGTCGTGAGCCTTGGGTGAAAGGCCACCGTTGCTATGGAAGAGGCAAAGTAGTTCAAATGGAGGGCTATTCTGATTATGGATCAGAATCTGATTCGTCTGATCAGCAATACGAATCAGCAAGTAGTGAAGGTGAAGAAGTTCAAGAAGACAAGTCCGAAGAGGTTGGAGATAGTAGTGCTTTTGCACAACTATCCAGTTTTCAAAAGAATGAATCTTTTAGGGTTCATGGAGTTGTAAATTCACAAAGGATAGTTGCCCTAATTGATACTGGAGCAACTCACAATTTTATTGATGAAGGGCTAGTTGCTAGAAAAGGTTTAAAGACTGAAAATTTTGATGGTTTCAAAGTAATGGTTGCGGATGGTTTCACTATGTCTTGCACAAGGAGAATTCCTAATCTATCTTTGCAATTAGGGAATCATGAAATTAAGGATGATTTTTATGTGGTGGGTATAGGAGACACTGATGTTGTGTTGGGCATACAATGGCTGCGATCTCTTGGTGAGATCACATTGAATTTGCAAACCATGGAGCTGAAATTTCAGTCAAATGGAAGGAAGGTTGTTTTAAGAGGGATGTCAAATGGAGGTCCTCGAATTGTTTCGTTGAAAAGGATGGAAAGGCTGATCCGCCATGATCAAGTTGAATGGGCTGCTGAATGTATGGTTTTACCAGCTGATCCGGTTGAGGAAAAAAGGCAATATCATCCTGATATTCAAGCCTTACTTTCAAAGAAAAGTAAAGTCTTTGGAAGCTTACCTCCTGGAAGACCTCCTGAAAGAGGTTCTGAACATGTGATTGAATTAGAAGAAGGAGCAAAACCAGTCATTACTACACCTTACCGCTATCCAAAGAGGCAGAAAGATGAAATTGAAAAGGCCATCAAGGAGCTGTTGGAAAGTGGTTTTATTAGACCAAGCAAGAGTCCATTTGCCTCAGCAGTAGTGCTGGTCAAAAAGAAAGATGGTACAATGCGTATGTGTGTTGACTATCGCGCATTAAATCAGAAAACCATCAAGAATAGATATCCTATCCCTAGGATTGATGAGCTTATTGATGAGCTCCATGGGGCAATGTTCTTCTCAAAGATTGATCTTCGTTCAGGATATCACCAAATCAGAATGAGGGAGGAGGATATAGAAAAGACAGCATTTAGATGCCACTTTGGGCATTTTGAATTTCTTGTCATGCCTTTTGGTTTGACAAATGCTCCAGCCACATTCCAATCTTGTATGAACAAGATTTTTAGACAGCAGTTGAGGAAGTTTGTGCTCATCTTCTTCGACGATATTCTCATATTCAGTAAGTCTTGGGAAGAGCACCTTAAGCATTTGGAAGAAGTGCTTACCATTTTAGAGGCGGAATGTCTATTCGCCAAAGAGTCAAAGTGTGAGTTTGGGATGGAAGAACTTTTATACCTTGGCCACATTATCAGCTCAAAGGGTGTGAAGGTGGATCCAGAAAAGATAAGGGCCATTCTTGATTGGCCAACTCCTAAGACTATTTCTCATTTGAGAGGTTTTTTAGGGTTATGTGGATTCTATAGAAGATTTGTAAAAGGTTATTCTCATCAAGCTGCACCTTTGACAGATCTTACAAAGAAAGGAGCTTTTCTTTGGACTAAGCAAGCACAAGAGGTTTTTGATAAGTTTAAACAAATCATGAGTTCGTGTCCAGTATTGGCACTTCCGGATTTCTCAAAACCTTTTGAATTACAATGTGATGCTTCAGGAGAAGGAGTTGGAGCTGTCCTAATGCAAGACAAACATCCTATTGTCTTCGAGAGCAGAAAATTGAGAGGGGCAGAAAAAACTTACTCTATTTATGACAAAGAGATGCTTGCCATCATGCATGCTTTGTCTAAATTCCGTCAATACTTGGTGGGAAGTAAATTTGTTGTTAAGACTGATCACAACAGTCTTAAACATTTCATGCGCCAAAAGGAATTGAATGAAAGGCAGCAAAAATGGGTAAGTAAACTCCAAGCATATGACTTTGACATTGAATATGTCAAAGGAAAAAATAATATAGTTGCTGATGCACTTTCTAGAAGGCCTCATTTGCAGTCAATTTGTGAGTTATCAGCAGATTGGAAAGAATTAATTGCTGCTGATTATGTTAAAAATCAGTTTGCAACCAGCTTGTTAGAAGGTCAATTGGTTGATGGAAGGTATAAGTTGGTTGATGGATTAATTTATTATAAAGATAGAATCTTTTTAGTACAAGAATCTAAGCTTAAGAAAAAGATTCTACAAGCTTTTCATGATGTTCCCCTTGCTGGTCATCAAGGGATTTTCAAGACTTACAAGCAGATTCGTGAACGATTCACTTGGAAAGGTTTGAAAGATGAAGTCTTGAATTACATTAGAGAGTGTCCTACTTGTCAAAGGAATAAAAATGAACACTCTTTTCCTGCTGGTTTACTTCAGCCCTTGCCTATTCCAAATCAGAAGTGGGAAAGTATTGCCATGGATTTTATCACGGGGTTGCCCAAGGTGCAAGGACGTGACTGTATATTCGTTGTGGTTGATAGACTAACAAAATTTGCTCATTTCTTTGCTGTTACCACTTCATTTACAGCAGCTCAAGTGGCTGAGTTGTTTTTTAGAGAGGTGTTCCGTTTGCATGGGTTGCCTAAAACAATTGTCAGTGATAGGGACAGCAAGTTCCTAAGTGTTTTTTGGCAGGAGATCTTCAGATTGAGTGGGACAGTGCTTACTCCAAGCACAAGTTATCACCCACAAACAGATGGGCAATCAGAAATTGTTAACAAGTGGTTAGAGGGCTACCTAAGGAACTATGTTTCAGGACAGCAGCGAGCTTGGATTAAATGGCTTCATTTAGGAGAGTATTGTTACAACTCTTCTTATCACATGTCAATTAAGATGTCTCCTTTTAAGGCTCTTTATGGTTATGAGGCTACTAACTTTGTTGATCTAGTGTTTGGTGATAGTAGAGCCCCACAGGCTTTGGATATGTTGCAACAAAGCCAGGACATCTTGAAGACTCTTAAGGAAAATCTGCAACAAGCTCAAAATCAGCAGAAGTTATACGCTGATCAGCAGCGTGTGGAAAGGTCTTTTGAAGTTGGGGACATGGTCTATTTGAGGCTTCAGCCATATAGACAATCTTCTCTCAAGAAGAGTGGTGCAGAAAAGTTGAAGCCACGCTTTTATGGTCCTTTCAAAATCACCAAAAGGATTGGTGAAGTTGCTTATGAGTTGGAACTTCCAGCTGAAAGCAAAATACATAATGTTTTTCATGTGTCTCGCCTCAAGAAGGCAATTGGACACAATGTGGTGGCTACATCAGAATTACCTCCATTGGATGAGGAAGGTCATTTAGTGTTGATTCCAGAAGAGATCCTTGACACTAGAGAACGTTCTTTGAGAAGAAGGACAATCAAAGAATATTTGGTGAGATGGAGGAATTTGCCTATTGAAGATGCTACGTGGGAAGGTGAACAGATTTTGTTGCATCCATCTTTGCAGTTGCTTGGGGACAAGCAATTTCGAGGAGGGCGGACTGTAATGTCCCCTTCTCATCAGTGATCAGCATTGGCATTCTTCAGTCTATTCCGGAACCCGTAGACTGGAATGAGGTGGAAATTAGGGTTTCATGGGCTTGGCTTTTGTAGCATTTCATTTTATTTACTATTTTTAGTAAATGATGGTTGTGGCAGTATGCAGTTGGTTGTCTTCAGTCTTCTCTTCAGTGAGCATATTATTGGTTGTTTCAATATCTTCCTCTCAAGCCTTAATTGTTGAAATTTACTAAGTATTGGCATAAGTGTTATATTTTTCAATTGACCCCCTTGGCCTAAGGATACAACTTGCAAGTTGTTTTAAAAAGGGGACTTGAAGGGTACGCCTTGTCATAAGGTGATATTAATATTTTATATTTTTGAATTTATGCTTGGAGGAAAGTGGACGCCACTTTATGAGTAATATTTTTTTTATGAAGTTTGAAAATAAGGAGAATTCAAATGGTTGTCTTTTGGCGTGCCAATTGAGGAAGTTGAAGAGTTTCTCTTTTCTTATAAAATGAAGACATGACTCCAGCATTGGTTATCCATCAATTACCATATTGTTATGCTGTCAAAATGACTATGGACATTTTGCTATTGCTTCGAGGATGCTACCTCCTAGCCCATTCCCAATTTCGTGTTTGAAATACAACACCTAGTTGGAACATTGCTGCTTCTCACATCAGACTAGCATTGAGCAACAAAGGTTGAGAATTTTGGAGAATTTTACAGTTTTGGATTTTGGTTTTGCTACAGCTGAAGCTGTTTTCTGCTCATAGCTTGTGGAGTGATTTTATTTCAGTTCTGGGTGTGCAATCTGATTGTTGACTTGAGGCGCCAACTTCCACCAAAAATCAGATTTTAAATTGAAGTTGTTGATTTTATAATGCAAAATCGATTTTCTCAAGGGGCCGTACTTTTTCATTGCATTGGGAATTGCCAGAAATAAATGAAGGCGATTTGCTACTGTTTCTCCTTCCTGATTTGGACGCCTATCTTCTGAGATGCATTTGCAACAAATTTCAATCAATTTGGAGGCGAAATGAGTGAGTTATGAGTTTTTTACTGTTTTCCAGTTTGCTGTTCTAAATTTCCAGAACTCAGGAATTTGCATCAGATTTCAGTTTCCAGTTTAATCACTTTTTCAGTCATTGGAAAGCAAAGAACATTGTTAGAATTCATTCTTATATCCATATCTCACTTCTCTATCATTGTAATTCATTTATTTGCAGTTATGTTGGAATTGTAAGGTTCTGATTAGTAGTACTAATCTAACCGTTATTATTGCTGCAACTATTTGATTTAATTCTCATTAAAGTCCCCTGGATGGTTTACCGCCAGTGTGGTTAAATTGTTTGTAAATCTTGTACCCACTTAAGTGGTGAATCCCCACAGTTCTGTGGATGCCCGCCGCAGCGGATGAATTGCTTTTATTTGTAATCTTTTCCCCCCACTGTTTGGTGGTAGCGTGGAATTGTTCTCATGGCTGGTTATCCGCCTAATAGTTCATAATTTCAATTTCTTGACTCCGTCATATGTTAGCACCTCGCCCTCTGTGGGATCTTGAGTGCACATTCTTGACGTTGAGTAGTTATACTATTCAAGTTCAGTTTCTTCAGTTCAAGCTTCAGCATCTTCCATTCAAGTTCAGATTTTAATTTGAGGCTAACGCTAATCATATCATCTATTGCTGGTTATTTTGTGTTATTCCTTCAAAAAAATTGGTTAGCATATTTCGTTATCTACCATCCTATACAATTGTTCTTCGAGCATCCACCACACAAAGCAACAGGAACATTGCAAACAAGTACACACCTCACTGCAAACAAAAAGAAAAATGCCACCACAGCTTTATGCGGCCCCGTCGTTGGTGGCTGACGAGAGGACGTTGATTGTCCTTCAACCTCCTGTGCCTCTGTCCTCCAATAGATTTGCTACTTAATTAGCAAATTTGGCTTTGAGACTTAGTTTTAAAATGCCCCCTACAAGATGGACGTCGCATACAAGCGATAATGCGTCTATTTTACAAATGTGGCAATTTTTATTTATTTGACACTTAGATTTTGATAGACTGCACTAAACTCACAATTAATGTATTAATGAACCTATTCTAAAATAATACTTCACTTTTAGATGACGACAATGTTTGACATACTTCATTTTGATTGAATAAAACGAGGAGGCTAAGACACTCTCTTGATGAGCACTAAATAATTTTCTTTTTAAATATCTTTGTTGACACTCACAAGATAAATCATGTAAGTTGATTCGATGGAGGTCTTCAATAACTTTCACGTACCTCATAAATTCTACATTAGATCCAATGGTTCTATAATCTTTCTTTATGGATGCGGCTTCAGCCCACGATCATTCCTTTTTGCTGCTACTCTTCTCAATATTATCTCAATGAAACTGTGTAGTAGCAATCTGTTTGTTAGAATATTGAATAATCCGCCACATGAGGTGTGCCTATCACTCCAATGCAGATTAGACCATATCATGATAAAAGACTCTACCAAGTCCTCCTCCTTTGTTCACATGATCTGGTCCATACTCTTTCTCTAGTGCTCGCCCAGCTCCAAGCATAAGCGAATGAAGCCTCTTCAACCTCGCCTCAACCTCTTGCTATACTTCAAAGTAGTCTGCAAAAATAAATTCAAAAAATAGACCACGAATGTCTGTTTGAACGCACCACAGGCATCCAAAGCTTCCAATTATTTGGATTTGTGTCAGCAATCTATCCCAAGTTTATGTTGTTCACATGCACAGATTTTTGGATCAGGCTCCACAACAGTCATTCAAACACCAATGCTATAATGCTCTATTCTCGTGAAATTAGCAGATTCTGGCAATGATATTCATGCCACAAGATTACTTGAATTACTCCGCAATACAGAAAAGCCACCAATACAATCGCCAGGGAATATAGTGATAGTTTATTGATGTGCCAGGAGTCCAAGCGATCTCACAGATATGCCAAGGTCTGCAAACAAGAAGAGAGTTGTCCAAATGCAAAGAAAATCTAGGCACTCAAAATAATTCACAGTAGAGTAGATGAATTCCACATAATCGGGTTGGAGATAATCTCATCAACCCAAAATCCCCTCTAATCCCCTCTAATACCATATTGGAAATTTGAGCATAGATAGACAGAAAATTATACACACAATAATAATATTGTTTCTCTATATCACTCCTTGGTCAATAATATATTACATATATATAGGATTTTAATGTCCGATATTTTAGGAACCACTCCCTAATAATATGATTTGGTCTAACAACTCATATACCTAAAATCTCTTGTATATTTGTCCTATACATAATATTCTAACAAACCACACTAACAATAATATTAAGTTGTTTCTCAACAACTTAATATCTATTACACTTATAATGTCAATTTAATAAACCATGTGAACACTAATTTCTAACATTGAAGCGTAAGAGAGTGCATAACAGTATCAAGAGGGAGCTAGAAGCAAGAATGTTCCTCTAGGAATGTGTAAGAAACAAGCAATGAACTTGCCGGATGAGAGAGTAGGAAAAGCATATCAAGTATAATAGGAGGGTAAAGAGAGATCATGCAAAGAAGGGATGCCCTTATATCATATTTATGGAAGTATTTTGCCCTCATAGTGAGGGCATGAAGTAAAAAAAGGGAAACTACTAAACTAGAATAATCATGGCATAGGAACATAGTAGTATAGCAAAGCGTAAATGATATACACACATATAATCTAAAGTGGTAGAAATAAACTATAAATGCCATACAACAAGCAACAAAATTGCATTATATAAGTAGAGGTGCAGGTGTAAAAATGTTAAGAGGAGAAGTGTTAAAGGTAAACATGATCAAACACACAGTTATACTGATCGGGGGGCGACGGGGGGGAAGGTGAATCAATGTAACAACAATCTTTTACTTTTCACAACTTAATCAATCATAGCAGTAATACTTTAAAACTTAATCATCCATAGCAATAACACACATGCAAGATCTAGCAACTAAGAACACATGATTTACGTGGAAACCCTTGCAGGTGAAAACCATGACAAAGTATTTTATATATATATTCTTTGTAGGCACCAACCTAATTCTCTTACAAACTTCTTTTGTAGGCACCAACCCATTGGAGACCCCAATCCCCACAACTGAGCACCAACTTAGCAAGAGACACCAATCTTTTCTTTGATAGGCACCAACATCCAAATTCTTCGATGGATGATATGTTTTCTCAAGATCTAAATGTTGATACGCTTTTCTTCACAACTCTGATCACAAATCTGATTTGGATATTGTAATGAATTCACTCAAAAATCTGATCACAATAATGCACTGCTTCCACAAATATTTCTACCTTAATGTCTTCTCAAAAATCTACAATATATCTGCTCATGTATCTGCCATAATCTTCCTTTTGTTTCTTTTTTTTATCCTCACCAAATTGCTGCTATAAATCTGCTAACATGTCTCATAAAATCTGTTATAATGTCTTCACAAAATCTGCAATGATCTTCATTTTATTTCTCTTCTCTTCTCACAAAATTTATCCTAAATATCTCTCATAAATCTGCTTACGTATCTTTCATAAATCTGCTCAAATATCTTTTTATTTTTGCTCTTCATGTCAATAATATTCCTTGAAAACTGGTTGCTTTTACCTCTCACAATCCTCTATTTATACTTGCCCACATCCCTCTTCATCCAAGAGAGGTGACTCTCCAAGGGGGGTCGGCCCACTTAGCATCATTTAATAATTTATTTTATTTTATTTTCTTTGCCCAAAGGTGGGCACACCATTCTAGGGAGGTCGTCCCACTTTGGGAGCCCCATAAAATAAAAATAAAATTAATTAATTTATTTTTAATTTAAACATCACCATCGTCCCAATTTCTTTAATTTTATTTTGCATTTTTAAACTCCTCCAAAGGGGTTGGACATGGGTTGGCCCATGTAGAAGATAAACCATCATTTTTGCAAATTATCTCTTCCTTGCTCAATGATATCTCGATAATGGTGCCATAAATTTGGCACAAGACTTGCACAATAATTTAGCCATCTCCTGATTTTGGACTTGTCCTTTGGCATCAATGACAACATCTATTTCCTATATTCCCTTTGACATCAATGACAATATTTCCAACAAAAGATACAAGACACATAGATTTATGTGCATGGGTTTAGTATTGTTTGGAATAGTATAATATAAATATTAGGATTTGTTATCATCCCCCATACATATAGAACATGTACAAAGGATGAAGTAGGAATAAAGAAGATAGATATTAAAACTAGGGTGGTTGGGCATGGTTTAGTTGGGTCAACATGAAATTGATAGAGATTTCCACAATACTTAGCATCATCCTCAAATAACCTAGAGGAGGAACCACAAAAGAGTGGTCACAAAAAAGAGAACATATAAAAGAAGAGACAAACAAATAGTCAAAAGTTGAAACAACAACAAATGTGTTGTACTCAAAATAAATTTTTGCTTCAAAGAGACATTTTTGTTAAAATGATCTAGATCATGTAAAAATGTTGTCAAAAGTATGTTTTAGGTCAAACAGAACATAGGGTTTTTGTGGGTTTGTGTTAAAGAAGATACCTGCAAAATTCTGAAAATTTGAAAATTAGCATTTCTAAACCCTTGTTTTTAGGAAAACCCCTAAAAATAGGACCTTGCCAGAATTCATTGAAAATGATTTTGATAGGATGAATTGACTTCGCGATCACACTAGTCAAGTCAAAATCACCAAAAAGTTAGTTTTACTTTGGTGGGTCTATTTTTATTTTTCAGGAAGAAAGCTAGGACCTCTGCAGCCATTAATGGCAGATTGGCTAGTACCCAGTGTTGAAAGCTAAGCTTCAAAAGCTTCAACGATGAAACCATGGCGGAAATATTAAAAAAAGATGCTATCTCACGAAGGGGATTCTCAAAACTAAAAAATGCCAAAAATTGACTAACTCTGGAGAAAGTATGCCTTGCTACCAAGGTAGTTATATAGTCAACATAAGAAAAGGTGCCCCTGCTGGCCAGGGGCGCCCTTGAACTAAAGGATCCAGATGTTAGTTTTTGAGAAAACTTGTCTTCAGGTGATCTCTCCAGCATCAGCTCAGCCTTGCAACGAACCTGTTGGCCAGCCTGCGAGACACTTTAAACGACAACAACGGTTGATCGTTAGAGCATGCAAAACCAGTGGAAAATCAATGCATAACAAGGTAGCAGGGGCGCCCTTGAATCTAAGCCACCTGATGAAGTTTTCAACAACTGCTTTCTACAAGGCATCTGCTCAACTCTCTCTCAGCTTCACGATCAATCTAGCTGCACATCCACAGGACTTGCCAAGCAATTAGAGGCAGAGATCAAGCAGAAGACACCTAAAGGTGAAAGCTGAAGGAAGAATATGAAGAAATTGGCTAAGTGTTAAGGAAAAGCGCCCCTGCTAAGAAAAGGCGCCCATCTTTTTAGGTAGTCAGATGTTGTTTGCAAGCTTGGTGACCTCTAGCATGATCTTCTCCATTTTGATCAGTCTCAATAGTGACACCGTCAGCGAAGGCAACGGACAAATGAAACATTTGACGACAAAGATCAAACTGGGATCATTCTTGAAGGTTTGCAACATGCAAATCATGAGTTAAAAAGCTAAAATCGCCCCTGCAGGCTAGGGGTGCCCATGCTTTTGAAAGACTTAAACTAATTTTCAGGAGCTGTGAAACCAGTCATCCTTTCCAGGACTGAGTTGGTTATCCATCCCATGTTTCAGCAAGATCATCAGACTCATCAGACAGCATTGATCTCAGATCAGACCACAGAGGGTCAAAATGGAGAACTTCAAGAACAATCAAGAAATTGACTAAGTCTGAGACCAAAAGCGCCCCTGCTGAGAAAAGGCACCCTTGATTTGAAGACATTAGATTCAGTCTTTGAGCTTTGTAGCTCCCAGGCACACTTAATCAGGGTTGTTCCATCCTAGCAATGGATCCATCAACAACTGCTCAAGATCAACAAAGCAACCAGGAACGAAGATTCAACAGAGCCACTTCACCATGAAAAAGAATGAAAAATAACTTCAATTCCTCAAAAGGGACGCCCAAAAGTCAGAGCCAGATTTGTTGACTGAAGTTAGATATTTTGAAGGCCTTTCATGTCTAAAATGCCCCAAATCAGTGGAAATCACTCTCGGGAACTCTAGATCACTCAAAAAGGCTCCTCCCTGATGAGTTGGTGTCCAAACTTGATTGCTTCAACATCAATCACTATGTATCAAGCTTGGACATCATTATTCATCATTTGTCTTTACAGGTTGGAGCTCAAGAACAGTCATTTTCTCTCCAAGACATCTTTTCAAGATCTGACAAAAGGGTTTTGACTGTTCATATTTTTGAAGATCAATTGCATAGAAGGATAATTTCTCAGAGGTTGCATCGAGAGGCATATTTTTACAGAAGGGCAGTAAATAACTTCCAATCTTCTTCTTGTCTTCTTCCTCTCTTCCTGTCTTAAAATTCTTGCATGTCACAGAAAACAACAGGCAATCACAGATTTGACCAACTGGGTATGATCAACACAGTTTTTCAGCAAAACCCATCTCTTGAAATTTTCCAAAAGCAACAAACTTGCTGCCCCTATTTTTGGGGATTTTTCCGAAAAAGTGACAGATTCAAAATCCAACGCACTGGGTTTGTTTAGCATTGAAGCACGAACAACACCCATGTGCCAGATTTTTTCCGAAAAAATACTTCTCGGCGGGTGGCTATTTTTAGGGGTTTTTAGAAGTTGTCTGAACATATCCATGTTTACAGTCAACAGTCGAGTTTTCTAGAATATAGTACTCTCAAGTTGAAATCAAGACCAAAATGGTCCTACTTCATGACTTTTAGAAAACACTCGACATAGACATGCATCAAGTGAAGCCCGTAGTCAAGATGGACGCCTTGGAAGGCGTAAATGACATCACCATTCAATGGATAGCCAAATTCAAAAGGTAGAAGTCCGTAAATGACATCACCATTCAATGGATAGCCAAATACATAGACATGCATCAAGTGAAGCCCGTAGTCAAGATGGACGCCTTGAAGGCGTAAATGACATCACCATTCAATGGATAGCCAAACACAGAGCTGCCATCAGTTACTACTACACTGCCTTCCACACTCCATGTCAACAAGGATGGATGACGCAGCTGCAGAGAAGATCGAATATCAAAAGCAGTTTGCAAGAGGTAGAAGTCAATGACTGGATAGAAGAATTGTTGACTGGAGGTGGTGAGGTGTAAAGCACCCACTTAGGACGTCCTACCCTCCAAAATAGCATTAATGGCGACTGGAGTTAACTTGATGCCTCATTCCGAGTTAACTCCATGTCCCATTGATCATGCATGTCAGATCCCACCAATTTTGGATGTCTATCTCAGTCTTCAGATCTCCACTAATCGTGCATCTCTATTTTGGAGACACATTTTGTAATTTAAGTTCACTTTTAGTTTAGTTTCAGTCAATTGAAGTAGACTTCCAGTTGACTATTTGTTTAGTTTCAGTTAACTGAAGTAGATTTCGAGTTAACTGTTTGCTAACCTACTTTTAGACATAGGAATAAATCTTGCTGATTGGCAAGAATTGATTGTTAACTCAAGGAGATTTTAGGGTTGCCTACTCCTTTGAGTTTCTATAAATAAGAGCATTGGTCTCATTATTTGTTAACCTTTATTTACTACGCAAAATTGCTGCGCCATTGTTGCCAACAAGTTTGAAAGTGCATATTTGTTCACTCTTGGATGAGAGTTAATTGGTTTGATGAGCAATTGTGTATGATTTCGTACCTTTGCATGTCCCAATTCTTTGTAATTCGTTGAGAAAGCTTGAAGAAGGAAATCAAAAGGCACATGCAATTTGATCTAAAGATTTGAGTTCTTTCAAATGTCTTGTTCTTATAACTTATTGTTTCAATCTCCTCCTTGGATAGGGGTTCCTTCTCCTTGGATATTTTGATGTTAATAGTTATCGTTTGATGTTGTGTAATGAGTTGTCTTTTAGCCTACACTTTGGATAGGTGTCGTCACCTCCTTGGGAATCCTGTTAGTCAAATCATCATAATTTGTTGTTTCTAGTGAGTTGTTTCCCAGCCTACACCTCAAACAGGGGTTCCTCCTCCTTGGCAAGTCTGAGATCCATCTTACCATAAAGAGTGATTACTTGCACAAAGCTTTATTCTAGTGTAAATCTGAGAGTTCAGAGCCTCAGACACATTCTGAAAGATGGTCAGACCAAGTGATCCAACCAATCCATTCCCGCTCCTATGCCCTCATGCTCTGTTCATCTTGAGGAGATATGATAGATTAAAAGCTAGTTTAGTTGTAGTTGAGATTTGCAGAAACCAGAGAAAACCTTAGCTGCAACGCATTATGTTTATGCACCCTTGTGTCTTGCCGCTGAGTAAAAATGATAGGAACATTAGTTTACTGTACTTTTTACGCAAAACATCAGCAAAGAGGGATCTTCCTCTCTATAATTCGAAAAGCAGTTACTAAAACACTTGCAATAGCTGTCCGTTTCCAATAAGCACTCCAGAGGTGCTAATTGAAACGCCAACAAAATGAATACCTAGAAATGGTTCGGTTAGCATAAAAAAGCATTGGCACCTCAATGCTTTGCATTGTCCCCAGTTAGCCAAGATATCAAGAAAAGTTGGAATAGGAACAACAAATGGAAGCAATGTAGAAACACAAAAGTAGGGACAAACATAATGTTCTTCCTAAGACATGTACCTACAATGGTATAGTAGAGCTTTAGCTCTCCATTTGATTTAGGTTTTCAATTTTGTGATCAAAGTACTTTGGGAGCAATGATTTTGATTGTCACAACTATTCTTCATATTGAATTCCTCTAAGAATTCAATATTGGGAGCAAAGTGATGGGCTATCCATTCAATGAAGTTTTGACTTGATGACTTGCACATTGTAGAGAAGTGTTTAGGCTAAAATTTAAATTGTGTTGTGCCATTGGCCAAAGGTTCCATGTCTTATGATGGGGGACCTACTTCTTGTTTTGTTTAATGATATTAAGCCCATTGAGAAATGACATTAGTAGGGATACTTGGCAAAATTCTACAACTTTGAAGGGTTTTCAGAACTGAAAAGTTTTCAGTGTGTGCGAGCCCTCAATCACTTCTGCATAAAATGACTAGCACATGTTTAAAGGGTTGCCAGTATTGCCAATTTTCTTCGTTGTGCCATTGGCTAGTGGGCTATGCAATTGTCAGTATTGTGATAGATTGCTCCCTTTCCACCTCCATGGCTATCAATGGATGACATTAATAGAGATGAAATCATAAAGGTTAAATGGAATGCCCACACATTACCATAGGATTATCAATTTGTGACCTTGTTTTTGTTGCACCATTTGGCACTAGTTCCACATTATATAATGTCCCCTTCTTCAACCTAGGCGTTGGTAGTATTAGCCTATTTTATTCCCGTAGGCTAATTAAAAAATTAAGGAGGGAATATTTTAATTAAATAAAATTAAGTTACCTTAAGTCACATTTGACTTGTATTCAATTAATTTTAATAAAGTGACTTACATCAAAAACATAAATAAAATAGTCACTTTATGTGGGCCAAAAGGTTATTATTTTAATAAAGGTGAATTTAAATTATAACTTCTCAAAAGTTCTCAGGGAAGTTATAAAAGAGGATTGAAGGAGCTGATTTTCATATCTTGGATATTTTATTTCTCTTATTGCAAAGTTTGGACTGCGAGTTCAACTTCAAACTCTAGGACGAAAACCCTAGAGGTATTTGTCTTCGGAGATGAAAGATTTCTTCTTAGTCAGATTCATGGTGGATTGACACAGGGTTTACATTTGGGCTTAACCGGAGGAACACAGATTTTATTTGTAGTTGTCGGCTTCTGTTTTTTCCAGGTACAAATTTATTGAGATTTGCTAGCAAATAATAAATTTAGCATTGTGGTGTGTGCAAGAGTGCAATATCAGAAAATACAAAGTGTTGTGCGTGCAAATATGGAATAAATCATAATATATATTGTGGGGACCAGCTGGGATTACCTAGCCATACACCTTTCAAGCCCCTACATAGTGTTGTACCATATCCTATCTTGAAGAAAAAGGCAGCGGCGACTTTTAAAGGCTTAAAAGCCTCAACAATTTCCATTCCACTCACTTGAAGGCTTAACGCAGCTTAAGGAAGAGTCAATATTGCTGGCGCAGCAGGGAAATAAGGTTTGGTTTATTAATGTGAGGCTGCCGTACAGCCTTCAATGCTGTCATGGTATTTCTTGAAGGAGCCATACATGTTAGTGGAGGTATAAGGAATATTTTGAAGATAAAATTTGGTTGCTGTTTGGACTGTGGAAGGCTGTCATTGAGGTCAGCAAAGGATATAATATTATTTTCTGTGATTTCAAAGGTTTTTGTGTAATTTCTTGTAATTTTCAGTTTGCTGTAGTAACTCATAAATTCCTCTTTTAATATACTATGCACCTTTTATTTGGAATTTAATTGAGAAAAAAAAAAGTTAGTATTGGAATTGGAGAAACCAATTTTATTTATGAAATTATGACAAAACGCGATTGAATGCAAACTATTTGACGAAATGCCTGTGCACCAATCTTGTGAAAATTGCAAAAAATTGGTTTAGAAATTTGGTCCAGTAAATTACACATTAGCACATGACAAGCTTACTCTTTTGTTTGTATTGTATTGAGCTAAACAACTATGATGTCAGTGGGGACACTTTGTAGGATTTTGCATGATGTCAGTGGGGACACTTTGTAGGATTTTGCATCTCTGGAAGTTGTCAGAGCAAAAGGTTTTCTAT
>VDFB02013228.1:0-22205 GCA_007258455.2 Sequoia sempervirens | reverse complement strand
AAAATGATGACTACAACATGGAGACATTTAATGAAGGAGATAGTGCTTCATTATGACATTCAATAAAGACACTAGAGAAGGAAGACCCCTGTTGCAATTGGAATTCTAAACTAATTTTGAGCATTCCAAGTTCCAGTCTGTTACAAAAGAGTCACAATCCAACTTGGACTCTTCTTCTTTTCCAGTTGCATTTAGAGTTAGTTGAATATTGATTTTCATAATCAACCAGAATATGACTAATATAGTAGACCGCTCTTTTTTTACTGTCATCATCATGATGAGCTAATAAATTTTCTAAAGCATGAGGTGATGCAAAAATATAAAGCAAAAAGGGTCTATCCTGCACAATCGGAATCAAGATAAGAGCATTTTTCAAATAACTTTTGATATACTCAAAATCTTTGTCACATTCATCATTCCATCGAAAATGGACACCTTTCTTCAACAAACATGTGAAGGGAAGGGTATGATCAACCAATTGAGATACGAATCTACGAGTCACCTAAATATTCCCTACAAACTACATAGTTGAGAGATGTTTTTAGGTTGAGGCATGTTAATGATTGCATCAGTCTTATTTGTGTCGACTTCAATTCCACGATGGGAGATGATAAATCCTAAAATCTTGTTGGTATCCAAACCAAAGACACAATTAAAGAGGATTTAGTCTCATCTTGTAGAGTCGAATCCTTTTAAAGATAAGATGAAGATTCTTGACATGATCTTGACGAGTCATAGACTTAGCCAAAATTTCATTGACATAATATTCCAAGATCTTATGAATGAATTCATGAAAGATAAGAGTCATTTCCCATTGGTAAGTTGTTCCAACATGATTTAATCCAAACAACATGACTACATAACAAAAGGTACCCCAAGGGGCAGTGAAGGTTGTCTTATACTGATATTTTGGGTTAATATAGATCTGATTATAGTTTGAGAATTCATCCATGAAGGATAGCAAGGCATTTCCTACAATTGAGTCCTCAATCATATCAATATTAGGTAACAAAAAATCATCCTTAAGAGAAGCCTTATTAAGATCATAAAAATCAATACAAATACAAATACGGCCATCAAGTTTACTAATGATGAATATATTTATATCCAAGTTGAGCAATAAATAGGACAGATAAAACCAACATTTAGAAGCTTTTTTATCTCAATATTGACTAATAAAGCAACCTTGGGATTCATTTTACAATATATTTTTTTAACATGCTTGGAATCGGGGCATAATACGATGTTATGAACTGCCATAGATTCATCAATATCAAGCATGTCCTCATATGACCAAGCAAATATATCTAGGTGAGAATGTAATAAATTATCATGTTGTTTAGACTCTTTCAAATAGAGACACTTTCTAATATTAATCACTTTCTCAGAATATTAAAATCCATGAAAACATCAAAAGTATCCCCTTTGAGGAGAGTACTATGATCTCCAAGATGAGGCATAGAAACACTATCATCCATATTAGATAAAGGAGCCTTCTCATCGGCATTCATAACAAACTCTCCAAAATAGAAATATTTATTCAAGAAATATGGGAGTCATCATTTATGGTAATAAGAAGGTAAGCTAGAGTAGACACCTAAGAAATATTCTAGAGCTTCATCTAAAGAGAAAACATCTAGAGGAACTTCCTTAGAGTCTACTTTACTTTCAATATATTCAAGATGAATCAAGTTAAGAGAAGAAGATTTGATTGAAACCATGTTGAAAATCAACCATGGTTTAACCTTAGACTTTGTGGGGAAACATCCAAGTCTAATATTAAAGTCACATAAATCAACCTCTAAGGGGACTTTAATACCTTTTCCTCCATAACCAAACTTAGAAAATATATTGAAACCTAGTCCATAACGTAATTGTAATTTTTGAAAAGAAGGAGGATTAGTATAAAGAGTGTAATCCATGTTGTAAGTGCCATGCTTCTTCACAGAAAAATAATTATCCTTCTTAGCAGAAGTAAAATCACCATCCTCCCTAGCAAAATCATGATCATCCTTCTCAGCAAAAGGATAATCATCTTTCTTAGCAGAGGGGAATAAGATTTTCGAAATATCTGGGTGGATAGGATCTACTTTGTACTCCCTGATATAGGATTTGGTAAAGTTCAAGGTCCCCAATCATCACCAAGACATGCATTCAATTCAGAAGAAGAGGTGGAAGGGGTAGACTTAGGATCTTTTGCTTTGGGAGGATCTTCCTTAGGGACATTCATCTCAAGATCAGTAGCCTTTGGAATAGGTACCACCAAAGTAGATGTCAACGCATTAGAAGATAATGAAGGGATAAGATTTTTATGAGTAGGAGCAACCAAGGTTTTACCAACAACTTCCATTTCACATAAGTGTATAGCATCAAGTTCAACCTTTATGATTACCTCATTATTAGCAACAATTTTCACAGAACGATGTAGGGTAGAAGTAATTGGTCCCAAAGCATGAATCCATGGTCTTCCCAAGAGAATATTATATGGTAGTGGTCTTGGCATGACATATACCAGGGTGGGTACGGTAACGGGTCCTAACCTCAAAGGAAAGATTATTGTGCCTAAGGCTTGTCAATAGACATTATTGAATCCATGAATATAAAAAGAAGAAGCAACAAGGGAAGTTGAATCAATTTTGATTTTAGGTAACAAGTCGATGTTACATACATTCATAGTTGGATCAATATCAACAAGAGCACACCTAATGCCAATATTGTTGATGTAAACTATTATCATTAAAGGATCTCCTTACTTTTTTACTTCCAGAGTGGGAGTTCATGTGGATAAAATGTAATATTTGGAAAATCAACACAAATATGATCCATCAATGCATTAACATCCTTTGGCCTAGCAAAAGAAGGAAGGAGGACCTTTTGCAAGGATTCTTGAAGCATATCTTGGTAAATTTGAAGCAAAACCCAAAGTGAGATCTTGATGAGAGTAACATGAAGTTGCTCGACAAGATCATACTCACTCGGTGGTTTAGCTTTAGGTTTAAGTGCTTGAGGAAGACTTAGTTGAGAAGGTGGTAAAGAAGTAGGTTGATTAAGATTTTGTTAACTCGTTCTAATATCATAGGTATGGGCTATCTCTCTATAATATGGAGCCTTAGATTGTATAAATTTTGTGTAAATGCTCGACATGTCAATTTCGGCAAGGACCCCACTAATAGGATGAATTCTTTTAGGAGATGGGCTAATCGAAGTCATGTAAATGACCAATCTCTTAGGCCTTTGAAGGGTGAAAAAGAATACAACTACATTTATGGGCTCTTTGACTTGCGAAGAAGAAGATTTTAATGAAGAAGTTTTTTTATCCAATTTTTTAGTAGGAGGAGATGCCTCTAATAAATCATCTAGGGCATCATCCAACATATCAAAATCTTGTTTAGAAAAATCATTATTAAAAGCATTGAAATTTTGAAGAAAAAGATTTGATGTGATTTCATTCACATCAGGTTCTCAAAAATATAAATGAGGGGATTCATTACCCTCAATACAAAGTGGTCTCAAGGAGAAAATAGCCCTCAATTACCTCAAGGATCAAAGCTCGAGTGATGAGATAAAGAATGGAGAGTATTTGTACAACTTAATTAAATAAACACTAAACTGCTAATGACAAGAATGATAAAATCACTTAATTACAAAAACAAATGATAGAATTATAATCTCTAATATATAGAAATGGAAAGTGCATGAATCACAGATTTTACCCCTAAGAGGATTCAACCTTGGCCATGGACGATAGTGCGTCGCAGGGATGTCTGCACTCCATGTTGTCATCTTTGATGAAATAGAGAATAAAATCCTTAAATCCAAAAATTCCAGCTTGTCAAGTATGTAAATCTACACATAAAGAGAAAGGGAAAAATGTTGGGAGTTGTTTCGGGGCTTGCCTTAGTCAAACCCCCATTTTGATGTTTCCACCTTCGTGGAAAACTAGATAGATAGACATAAAATTGCATGAAATGTAAAAATGTGTGATAGAAACAAACTCCACAAAGGAGGAGAACCCCTATAACGAATGTAAAAGATGTGTGATAGAAATGAACCCCCTAAGGAGGAGAACCCCTATCACAAATAAAATAGATGAGATCAAATATGTGAGATAAGAAAGCAAGAGAGAATTACCAATAGCATGTGGCTCCCCTCTTGGCTTGATAAACATGTTAATCTTGTGTGCAAGAGAGCCTTGACTATTGCTTTGAGAGAAATTTGGTAGAGCTTTGTTATGGAATCAAGAGAGATCAAGAGAGAATGAAGAATATAAAGTAGAATGAGAGAGAGAGAAAGAGCAAGATTGGTTGAGATCGCGTAAGAATAAATGAGAATGAGAGGGAAAATTGGAGTTTTGTGAGGTTGCATGGGCGAGAGGAGTTGTTACATCCATGTTTCTGCCACAATGACATGCGCCATAGGCAAAGGATGTAGAATATTCTCATTTGAATCTCAAAAAATTTGGGGATGCTAGTGCAACACAGACATGTTTGTGCATCACACAGGTGTCCAACTCAAAATTTTCAAGAATAAGGCATTCAAGTTGATAGTGCTTCATCATTGTTGCCTATGAAGTCAAAATAGTGAGATTACAACTTATAATTTTTTGTCATAAATGCGATGGGTTGGATGCACAAGTGTGAAATTTCCACAGGGTGCAATTTTAAGATAATACAGTTAAATGAGAAGATGTCTCAATCAACCCCCTTGTGATTAATTCAAAACATTGATCCATATTACATTATAATAGAAATTAAATATTAAAAAAATATAAAAATAATCTTTCTAATTGAATTAAAACTCAATCTCTAATGTGCTTATCAATAGGAGAAAGAAAGAAGGAAACCAAGGCTTCATGGGAGGAGGAAATGGGAAGAAGAAGGAAATAAAGGGAAAAAATATGTGGTAAGGGTTGAGGAGAGATGAAATGGGAAAGGGAAAACAAGGAATTAGAAAAAATTAGTGTGAGTGTCAAGGAATTGGGAAGGAGGAAGAAAAAGGTATGTGAGGGGGGGAAAGAGAGGAATAAGACCACACAAAATTATTTCATGGATTCGTAATGCTACATAAATGAGATTCAACTCCTAATGATGATGCTATAATAGAATACCAATGCTCCAAGGCTTCAAATATCCAAGATTCTAAAGTAGAACTCTAATGTGCAAGAGGAAACTCAAGTGGTGTGATGTCAAAATGAGAGGAGGAATGCTCCTTTTATATATTTTCAATGGCCAAAAATTGTTATTTTGAGAAGGAACAACTTGAATTGGGCTTCAATAATAAAAGATAAAATTTCATTCAATTTTGGAGCTATAGAAGCATACATGTGCCCCTCTAAAGATAGGGTTAATTGAGTACCTCATATATAGAGGAAGATAGGATCAAATGGTGAGAAAGAGAAGGAAACACGATTAGTGGAGTTGGTGTTAGACCAATTGGAATCTTGATATGTGAGATATGGAAGAAATAAAGTGAGAATAAATTAGTTGTGAGAAAGGATAAGGAAAAAATAATTTGTGGAAAAAACACCTTGGAAATGGAAACAAATAGCTTAACTATGAAGGAAACATAAGGAAGGAGAAAAATATATGAAAATGCGGAAAGACAACATTTGGATAAAAAATAGGGCCTTTAAACGGGTCACAAAACATGGAAAGGGAACTAGGGGAAAGAAGAAAAATAGGCTAGAAAGGGGTGAAATGAGACAAATCAGGAAAAACACTAAAATGAGTGCAATACATAAAAATACAAAATTATGGGGTATGTAATTCACATTATTACAGTATCCTAGAGTATATAATCCCTATAATCATATAATATAGTTTTATATATATACATATATAATTTATATATATATATATATATATATATATATATATATATATATATATATATATATATATATATTATATATATATATATATATATATATATATATATATATATATATGTATATATATATATATGTATATATATATATATATATATATATATATATATATATATATATATATATATATATATATATATATAAAAATATATATATATGTACATATATATATATATATATATATGTACATATATATGTACATATACATATATATGTACATATATATATATATATATGTATATGTATATGCATATGTATATGTATATGTATATATATATGTTGTATATATATATATGTATACATACATATGTATATACATATATATATGCATATGTATACATATACATATGTATGTACATATGTATATATATATGTACATATATATATGTATTATGTACATGTATATATATGTATATATATATATATATGTATATGTATATGTACATATATGTGTGTGTATTAATACACAGCATATGTTGTTGAATAGGATAACTAAGAGCGGGGTTGAATCAATTATCACAGAATTAAACTTTTAATTCAATTATTAGAACCAACTCTTAATACTACTTAAATGATTAATCATGAAATACTAATGCAAAAATTTAAATCCAACACATAAGCACAATAACATCAGATTTACGTGGAAAACCCAATGAAGGAAAAACCACGGTGAGGATTAACTCACACTATAAAGAATATCAAAACCAATTACAAATAGGCTCACTGCCTGAAATAAGGATTCATTGTCTAGAACAAGGACTCACTATCCAACAAGGCTACAACCCGAAGGGCTCACTACAACATAGATACAAAGAAGAAAAAGAAGACTTGTTACAACAAGACTACAATCCCAATGCAACAAAGGATTCCACCACAATCACTCGATCAACTTGCATGAATGATAGAGTTAGCCTTTTGCTCACTACATCCAGAAACTTAGCATTAAGCTTCACACTGATCTCCAACACTCTCAACACACACACACTTATTGAATAGAATCAATGTTGTACCAAACTACTCTTTCTCTTTTCTCTCATTACGCTTCTTCTTGGCTCTTGTATATTTTCCATTACTAACTCATCTTGTATTTATACCATCTTCAAAATTGAGACATATCCAAAGTCAACTATCCAAATCCAAATTCAAATTAGGTCAGCACCAAAACATCCTAGGGTGGAATTAGAATGAGGACAACCCAACCACATGCTTTATCATTCTCGAAATTAGTATTTCACACAAGGTCGGCCACACCAGTGTAAAACATATAGAACCATTAAGCATGAACTTTTCAAATGCCAACATTAACTTCAATACAATCAAGGCAACTCAACTTTAGAACCATACATCATAAGACTTCATCAAAGAGAAATCCAGACCAACACCATTTCTCCCAAACCTCAACCAAAAACATAGAAAACCATAGTTCACAATTGGTGAACACAACTTGCATTGTACAACGAACTGGCAACCAAAAATATGAATATAACATCTTCTCACAACCATGAACAACATATCTGAACTGCACAACCATAGGAGCAAATATGGACCAAAAACCGGAGCGACCACTGAACACCTACAACATATCTTTATTACAATTTTCTCAATATCCTCAACATATATAGCCAACAACAACTAGTGAATAACCAGCTGATCGGTTGACATCAATGACAACACCTTCAATATTTCCATTCTTGCAACAATATATACATATATATGCATGTATATATATGTATATATATGTATATATATACATATATACACATATGTATATATACATATATATACATGTATATACATGTATTTATATATGTATATATGTATGTATATATATATATCTATGTGTGTGTTAGTTATCTATTACAAATGTTAGGGCTAAATTGAATTTTTTTTTCGCCATCTTTGTTAGTTTCATGACACAAGTATTGATAGGTTTCCTAGAAATATGGACATAATTATACATATTCAATACCTCTTCTTCTTTGTTTGGGATATTTGGCAAGGTTATCTAACAAAAATGAAAACAAAAGGCCTCATTCTTGTAGGAGTGACAAGTGGAGACTCTCCCTAAGACCATAAGACTTGTATGAAACAAGAGAAAACATAGAGTTAGATTACATGACAGAATTAACATTCTTCTCATAGTTTTGACAAAACTTAATGAAATGCTAACAAAAGGTTTTAAAATACTAAAAGTGTATTATACTCTTGTTAACATGACTATCATGTTCATGAATTTTTTTCCCACTAGCATACTTACCCCCTTCAATATCATTGTTGTCTTCTAGTCTTGCAGTTCGCCATCTTCCCTCTAAACTCCACTATGAAATGTTATCTCATTGGGCTATCAAAATTGTGAAGAAACTCCATGGTGACTGTCACAAGGATCTCAATTGTCTCTTTCTTTATTCTCCAAGTGTGTGCTTCTATATAGGCTGGAAAACATGGCCTTCAAGACTTCTTCAATGATTTTCATAGTCATGTAGCCCTCCATGATGCTCATTATTCTAGCCCCCATAGCCTAAAAAAACTATAGAAGGAAAACTAAGATGACCAAAACCCTAAAATAATTTGACCTAGTAGAAAAATTCAAACATTTCAATATGAGACTTCCCTCTAATGTGCACATGGTTTTGGAGACAATAAGGTTTTAGAGGCTTGATAAAATTCAACAAGGTGCAATACAAAAACCATAGCCTCATAAAATGAATAAGAGACACTTTGTTAACTTTAAACCTTAAAGATATATCAAACCTTTCTAAGTACCTATACTCAACATAAGACCTTAAAACACCAAAAGACTCCTAGTTTAAAGGTTATTTAGGCTCGAGGGAAGAAATACACCAATATTTATATCCCTTTTCCTTGCAATAATAGTAGAATAAGTTAGTTTAGGTACTATAGTAGGGGAATCAACCCTCTCTGGAGATTCACTCCTACTTTTAGGTCACCCACAAGCTAGGAGTGTTTCCATTGTGTCATTTGGAAGGAGGATTAGCTTCATCAATCTTCCACAAGGTGCATTCCAATGTGACAACAATAACAAGAAATTGTCATCATGTAGAGTGTGTAAAATATTGGTAACAACCCCTACTATGTTATGCACTCATACATGGAAGCATGACTAACTGACAACACAACTAAAAGAAAGTGATTATTATTTTTTGATGTGTTGGGGCAATGAGAAGTGAAGTCAATAACAAACTGGTCCCAATTTTAATAGGGAAAAAAAGTCATTGATTCATTCAAAAATGAGACAATTACAATCATGGTATGACACCTTAATGAAGGTCTCATTGAAGACTATATTCCTCAAAATACACAAGTAAACTAGGTTCTACACATGCATCCAAAGAAATAATTTAATTTTACAAAATATTAAATGATTCTACTTATTAATCCATAGATAGACCTAAATGTTTCCTTTATTATTGTGAAAAGACAACATGCAAAAGTTTTGCAAGGTTTTTATAGTCATCTGACTAGCCAACTAATCACATATACATCTATAAATGAACACAATGTCAATGGATACACTCAATCAAGGTCAATTCCACACTTTAAACTCATCTTTTTTAGATTACAACAAATTCATTACACATTTGGGATGAACTTAGATCATCAAAATACAAAAATATGTCATTTCTTGTATTGAAATCAAAAACCTAACTTCTTGGAAGTGTTTTATTCTCTTTCTTCTCCAAATTTATTTTCCCATCCTTATAAAAATAAAAAATAAGGTATATCCACTATAGGTTGTTCTTGAGTGGAAAACATGCACACTTTGTGAAAAAGCAAAAAATCTACCACCATAGCAGTTGCAAGGGGGTGTCCATACACTAGTCATTGTTGTGATAAATGGTGCATGTTAGAAATGCCCCTTTTAGAACCACAAACATTTGGAACAACGAACAAAGTATTCCTTATCCAATTGTAATGCCTATAAAATTAGTGGCACGAGGGTTCACACATAAGGAAAACAAAAACACACCAAAAATATTCTTCAAAATTGGCTTGGAGATTATGTATTAGTCATTGGGCTCAGTAACAATAATTGAGGTATGATTGAGTGTCATTTACCTCCTTTGAATCTATTCCAATATAATATAAAATGATTTATGGGTTTCATTGGATCTAATTTGGTGGTTGGTGGACATTGAAGATGCATTAATGGAGTTCTTGGGTCATATTGCGAGTAGGTAGGGATTTTACGCTTAAATAGGGAGGGAAAGTGTGAAAGGAATGTTGAGAAGATCAAGGTTAGAATCTCAAAAAGAGCAAGGCAAAAAAGTTTCCAAGGTCATAGTTTTAGGACGGGTAGTAATGTCTCTTATATTTATCAAAATAAACATGAATATGTGGATAGATCTAATGAATTGAACCAAAATTATAAAGATAAAGGCAACACAGATCACTTGATATATTAATAGGATATGAAATGATGATTACAACTCACAATTACTACAAATACTGACCCAAAATTATAGGGAATGTTATAACAAATCGCTAGCACTTCTCCTAACTTCCCTACAAATTCCTTGAAGTTATAATGCAATCCCTAAATGAGAATTCCCTTGAGAATTAAAGGGGTTTCATCCTCTAATCCTGGTGACCACTTGGTTTTCATGCAAAGATCACAAACTCCTATGGGCTTTCATTCATAAAAGCAATCAAAACATAAATTTCCATAAAATGTCATAATAATCAATAGCCTCTATAAGAATTATCTCCCTATATTTATATGCTATCACTCTCCCAAAAGGAGTTGGTTGGCTTGAGTCAAATTGGTGCCAAAGCCCAAAATTCACAATACTACACGTTACACTAGATCAGCCCTAAGGCTAATGGAAATGTCTTTCTGAACAACATGTGGCCTTGCATACCTATCCATGAGCCTTTCTGATCCCATTTCTTTTTCTTGATGCTCTATCATTGATGTTGCATGATCCAGAGGTTTCCTACCCATTATGCATGTTGAAATAGGTACCAATTTTCTAGGACAATCATCTTTTGATAGTAATATCTTTCTAGTACCTAATCCATTCCTCTTGAAATTCGGATATGATGTGTAAATGCCATTAGAATATATGTTCCAACCCAAAAACCAAAATATTCTCCTACAGAGGAATGTGGAAGCATAACATGTCAATTGTTCAACGAAAGTAAAATCGCCAAGTTTAACATTAAGTAAATAACTATGTTCAAACTCATAGCAATAAAAAAATTCTTCTATTTTAAAGACTAAATTCACATTTGAAATAGAACATATTCCAAACTTTCAATTTTCATTATAATTGAAAACTACAATCTTTCCAATACATTTGAAATCTCAAGATAACATTCCTTGCATTACAACTTCCATAGGAATGGATATAAGATAACATACATAGCTTCACAAGCTTTATAGGCACTAGTAACAAATGGTCCAAGAAATCCCCTACAAATCTCATCCACCAAATGATGAGGAGAAGCATCACTCAAGCGCTTTTCTTCCAACCAGAATCTCAAATGTGGTCCCTCACACATCTGGCATATATGGCAAGATGGGCCTACCCTTCGATGAAGAGATTGTTGAAGGAGAAAGAGATAGAAGATTGTAGAAGAATGAGACAAGAAGATAAAAGTGACACAACATATACATGGAGAAACCCTTTCGGGAGAAAACTCCACCACTAGAATCAATATTACTTATATTATTTAACCTTAGAACAAGATTACAATAATACTGTATCAATCCTTGCCTTCAATAATCCTTCTTCACAACCTACACAAAACTCTCATACACTTTCTATAGCACAAGCTATCCATGCATTCCATGTGACCAAGCATGAATCCACACATCCCATGCCATGCTTCAAACCCTCACACATGCACAAGCTCAACCTACTAACTTGTAACCAAGATTTTAAACTCTGATGCAATTGCTACAATAAATATACAATTATTATGCATGCAAAATCAATAAGAGTTGTACAAAACAAGAGCATAAAGCTCCTGACAAAAATCTACACCTAGATTTGGCAAGTAGAGTTCCACAATGTAATTTGTGATCAAACCAAAGTCTTCCTCAATTTAGGCACCCCAAACTAAACACTTAATTGAACTCTGGTCAAGAAAATATCTTGCAAAAATCACCTCAAAGTAGGTGCCAAAGAATGGTCCCACTTAACTGAGCATTGTAAATATATTCTCATGCAAAAGGTGTTAACTCAAAGATGCCAACTTGGGCACCCAAGGTGGGTCCAAGTCAATCTTAGTTAACTGAAACATATCTCTCCACCAATTCATGCAAACATTATGCATGATTGATCATCCCCACTTAATTGTATGTATCCACCTATTATCTATCATGCAATTGAAGTCATTAGTCATGCAACTCAAGTCAATTGAAGTCAACTAGCATTCAACTGAAGATAATTGAACCATAATTGAATTGAACTAAACTGAACTCCACTTATGTAAATATCAATTCCTATCTAGTAGGATCTAAAACATTCATTATTGAAGTGTTATCAATCCTCCAAATAGTTAACTGAAGCAAGTTGGGTTCCACCTTCCATGTGGGCGCCCCATGTGCTCCTATTTTATAGGATCTCTTCTTGGACATCCCCGCATGTTCCTATCATTTAGGAATAATTAAAATTTTCAATCTATATGTTCATTTCATTTGAATTTAAAATATTTTTAATCCTAGTGTTGGGGAGAACTTTCCAAGGACTTAGGAGATACATGAAATATGTTTAGGATTACGATTAAATGACATCCTATTCCCAACATTCTCCCACTTGACATTATACATTGCAATTATTCTAAACAAGGAATCATTATTATAAATCAAGTGTAGGACTCAAGGACAATGGCCTTCCTGCACCAAGAGAAATTATTTGCAACATTGATCAAAGTGTCAACTTTCTCAATCAATACCTTTCCCAATTCTCTATAACCAAACTATCATAGGTAGAACTTCGTGCTATCAACATAACAACCCAAATCTGCAAACAAGTCCTTGTATATCCACCATACTACAAAATAAGACTTCAAGGTAATAACACACATAGACATGCGATAAAAAACCTCTGAAGTAACTCACTGTAGTAAAGAGTAACCAGTCCAAGAGAGGTGCCCTTCTCATACATAACACATATACCCTCTGGAATTCCCACTGCACAGGTAATGTCAAATTTGAGAACAAGATCACAACATTAACAAGTCCTCCTATAGCACTTCACATAGAGGATGTGGCTAACTTCTCTATCATAGTGTCAAAGAAGCATTCAATGATATGCAAAATACATCTCTCATAACATAAGAACCTTCAAGAAGAAGACTATTCCCACAAAGAGAGAACTTGTAAATCAAACCATGTTCTCATATCACACTAACGTGTGCCAAACTATGTAAATTAAGATCTCCTTCAACACTCCCAAACTCAAAGGATATCAACATCTAACCATTCAACTTATAATAAAACATGGCAAAACTTAGATGTGAACCTCTCACAGAATGTAGATCAAACTTAGCCAAACATTCCCACAACAAAAGGGAATATTCCCAAAGCCACTATCTCCCATACCTCTCCTACTCAAATCCTCAAAACCATCTCAAGTTCAATATTGCAAGGAGAGCAATGGAAATACATAAAATAATGCATCTACTTCTCAACAATCCCTCATAACTCAATTTTCAAGGCTAATGCATAAGAGAAGACAATAAACATATAAATAATGCATCTAATAATCAGGCAGGCAACACCTCTTAGATCATTTACCTGTCGAGTAGACCAAGAGTGGGATACAAGATTGTCCTGTGCATACAACACCAAGTAATATAGGCTTTCAATTAAAGACAAAATTCTCATCAGGTCTGTGATGGACTCACATCCATTTCAGGAATAGGCTCCTTGGTCTTTACTGTTAAATTTTTTTATAATAAGTAACCATTCCAACACATATCTCTTATCATAATAAATATCTGGCCTAACCCAAGTCTCTCTAGTATCCATGAGCACCCACCAATCAATCAATGCCAACTTCAAATGCAACCTGAATAATCATGAAGCTCCAAGCAAATGATTAATACTCAAAACCAAAAAGAACTACATCCTCTCTAAAGGAAGAACAATAACACCTTTACCAAAGACTCTAAGTGTCTTCCATGAAACAAGATGTTAAAACCTCTTAAAATCATATGAAGATAACCATATCCTACCACAACTCCCATTGAATTGTGATATCGAGCTATATGTGGCAACAAGATAAACATCAAACCATCAATGTCAAAAGCTCTCACTGAAACATGTAACTAAACTATCCATGACATCGTGATAACCATCTCCTAAATGAAGATCATCTATGGCCTCAACACAATCAAAGAATCCGTTGTAAACGACACAACTCCCAAAAGGTCAATAAAACCATAATCTCTAAACCAAGAAGATAAAACACACTTCTTTTACAATTTTGTAATAACACAATAGTAAAACCTCCCACTACATCCAAAATACCTTCAAACTTTTAAGAGAAAGATGTCCCAAACTCTACCCAACCATTAGCTCTGATACCAAATGTTGAAAACGAAGGTGAAATTCTAGCTTAAAACTTGTAAAACCTATGTGATTGTAGATTTAATTAAGTGTTCTTCGTTACAATTCTTTGTGTATGATTAATCTGTTTAGATCAATTTTACCAATTGTAGAAAGAGACAAAAGATTGTAGAAGAATGAGACAAGAAGATATAACTGACACAACATATACGTGGAAAAACCCTTTCAGGAAAAAACTCCACCACCAGAATCAATAGTGCTTGTATTATTTAACCTTAGAACAAGATTACAATAATATTGTATCAATCCTTGATTAATATGCTTCATTGCCTTCAACAATCCTTCTTCACAACCTGCACAAAACTCTCATACACTTTTTGCAGCACAAGTTATCCATGCATTCCATGTGACCAAGCATGAATCCACACATCCCATGCCATGCTTCAAACCCTCACACATGCACAGGCTCAACCTACTAACCTACAACCAATATTTCAAACTCTGATGCAATTGCTGCAATAAATAGACAATTATTGTGCATGCAAACTCAATAAGAGTTGTACAAAACAAGAGCATAAAGCTCTTGAAAAATATCTACGCCTAGATTTGGCAAGTAGAGTTCCACAATGTAATTTGTGATCAAACCAAAGTCTTCCTCAATTTAGGCGCCCCAGACTAAACACTTAACTAAACTCTGGTCAAGAAAATATCTTGCAAGCATCACCTCAAATTTGGCGCCAAAGAATGGGCCCACTTAACTAAGCCTTGTAAACATCTTCTCATGCAAAAGGTGTTAACTCAAAGATGCCAACTTGGGCACCCAAGGTGGGTCCAAGTCAATCTCAGTTAACTGAAACATATCTCTCCACCAATTCATGCAAACATTATGCATGATTGATCATCCCCACTTAACTAAATGTATCCACCTATTATCTATCATGCAACTAAAGTCATTAGTCATGCAACTCAAGTCAACTGAAGTCAACTAGTATTCAACTGAAACTAACTACATGCAACTGAAGATAACTGAACCATAACTTTACTGAACTAAACTGAACTCCACTCATGTAAATATCAATTCCTAACTTGTTTCATATAAAGTCATCTCTTCACCCACTATCTAGCTCAATTTGGTTAATGATCATTCATGTACTATGCATAGGCAATTCCCTTCTTAAGGTAATTTTTAACCCCGAGAATAACCTATCTTTTAACAATATACTATACATAGACAATTCCCTTCTTAAGGTAATCTTTAACCCCAAGAACAACCTATGTTTATAACAATCCTACATAATAAATGTAACACATAAGCTCCTATCATTATAGAAAAATCTAGTTCTAAGCTATCCTTTGAACTCTCTATATTTCAAGATACATAATAACTCAATTTGATTATCAACAAAAGCTACACTAGCTTCGTCTTTCCCTAGTATATAAAACTAAGAATACAATCACTCCTTGTTATGGAGTATGTGCAAACTCAAGAAAGTACATAAGAATTAAAATATAAAAAGACTCTTTCAATAACATACTCTTTCCCAACTATAATATGAATAATCTTTCCACACAATACATCAACAACTTTCAACCTTTCAAAAACATATAAAATGTAAGAGGTCAGAATAACATGCCTATTAAACACTTAATCCCAAAAGCATAAAATCTGACTTACAAGCTTAATACACTCCAAGACTCCTCGGTATTTCACCCAAACCACACAGAAAATACTCACAACTCACTAAACTCTCCATTCAAATGACTCTCAGCTCACTCAATAATATCTTAGAATAAAAACAACAGAATGAAGTTGGATAGTGTGTCTGAAATGAAGTGATCTACACCCCTATTTGTATAGATTTATGAGACTTATCTACCTATACTCAAGCTAATTTTATTGACACTTCTCAGTTGTAAGATTTGACTCAACATTTTATTTCAATTAGTGTCAACATTCTAAAACAATACTCATTAGATTATAATAGCAAATCAACTAAATCAAAGACAATGAGAGTTCATATGAGAAATGCAAGGTGAAAGGAAAATAGGTCAACTTCCATTTTTCCAGCAAAAGCATGACTTTTTCTATCTTTTACGTAGTCTATCTTTGTTGGAGATCACACAGTAATTTTAGACTTCTATTGTAGCACTCGGAAAATTAAGAGTGTTTTCAATTCGTTCAAATCAGTACAAAAGGGAAATTAAGAGTATTTTCAATTTGTTCAAATCAGTGTAAAAGGATTTCCAAGTAATCAACATTGTTCATAAAACTTCCAAAATGAGCTCGATAAAAGAGAATTTAAATTGCATTTCATGTATAATAATAATATCAATTTATCAAGATTATACAAAGCATAAGTATTTCAATGACTTTTCTCATATACATATATTCAACCATACTTGGAAGAAATCAACAATTCCAATAGGAACATCTTTTCTATGCTAAGTCATAAAACTTTAATTCCTCAGATCAATAATACATTAGATACTTTCAAATCATACTTCTAATCCAAAGTTTCAACAAAGAATGTCAAATACATATACATTTACAATGGGCTTCACAAGCCAATCCTGAATAATACACAAGTACATCAATAGCAAATAAAAGTCGTACTTTCGATGCTGTACTTCCTAATCCAAAGAGTTTCCAACAAGAAAGATGTCAAGGCCATATACATTTACAATGGGCTACAAGGCTGATCACGAGATAATACACAAGTACATCAATAGCAAGAATAAGGCTAAGTAACCATAGCCGTGAGCACCATCGGTGCCAGCATTTGAGACCAAGAGGTGTGATTCAGAGCCTTTTCACTGGCTCCCACGGAAATTACATGGCTTCCAGGGTTCCTTCCTTTCCGGGGAAGGAATCCCGATACATAAAGGGCCACAGCCCAATAGCCAGCTTGATTAAAGCGGGAGAAACTCTCGTGCATGCAGTGCCTATATGCATTTCTAACATGAGGAAAACATTTCTTTGCAGGTGAGACTCAAATAAATATATGTTTCTAGGCTTTTAAAACAAACCCATCTATTTCAATGGTACAAGTGCTTGGCCAAGCATAAATAATACAAGTAAATGGTAGTTTATAAAAGGTAATACTACCGTCTCTATTGGTCCACCTTCGGCACCCTGTCCCGGAAGTTACCAAAAGTAAAGTATGAATAAATACCAAAGCAGAAAGTTGTACATTTTCTTACATGTTTCATTCATTCAATTGATTCTAAAAAGAATTTCAAATGTGAATTCTAGAACATCCTTTGAAAGAAAAATTGTAAATTTAGTAGTAGGATTTCGTTTACTCTTTTGTAAGTAATCCTTTTCTGATTTGGAAAGAGGCTATGTTTTAAAGAGAACATGCTTAATGTCAAAAGTATATATGGAGTGCACTATTAGAGAGAAGATTTAGTGAATTTGTTTTGAATGAAACAATGTTTCGATTTCAATGTAGCCTTCCTATTCTTTCAAATTGAGGTGACTGATAGTGTAATTCCCAATTTTAATACAAGTTTCTGAATATTAGTAATATACAGAAACAGTGCAATTCGTTCAGAATAATAGAGGTTTGAAAGAAAAACTTGCATTCAATTTTATATTGTATTCCTTTACTCAGGAATGTACTTCTATATGTAAGTATATGACAAAGTAATCAAGAAGATTTTTCAGTTTACATGGTTTCTCAGAGATACTTTTGTTCTTGTTCCAGGTTTAAAATTTTTGAGATATTTGTGTATTTTTGACAGAAATCATATCACTTTCTGGAAATGGTTTTCTGATTTCAAACTTGCATTTGGTATATAGCCATGGATATGAAATATATATATATAAAATAAATATATATATATATATATATATATATATATGTATACATATACAGCTAAGTGTATATGTATATATATATATATGTGTGTGTGTAAAAATTCATATACAGCTGAGTGTAAATTTTGAAGAAAGAAATACTGGTTTTTTTTATAACTGTTCAAAAGTTCTCTGGCCGTGCACATAGAATATAAACATTTTTCAGGGTTTCCCTACTGGCGTTGAGCATCATAAGGGCGTAGGAAGCCCTTGCCCCTCCCATGGGGAGGGGGTGGGCTGTGAGGGGCTCGCGCCTCCTCCATAGGCCGCAGCCTGTGGAGGGCGCGAGCCTCCCACAGTGCCGCATCCTTCCCATGGGGAGGACAAGGGATTAAATCCCTATCCTTATTCCAGTGTAACCCTAATCTGGAAGAAAAGATTGGGTATTCTATATTGCAACAATGAGAAGTAAACTATTACCCAGATTCAGAAATAAAATCGGAAGAGAAATCTCAGTTATCTGTAATCATTTCATGGAATGATGCATTTCATATCTTCAATTTCCTTACTGCAATTTTAAACTAAATGAAGGCAAAGCATGAAAAGAACCTGGCAATTTTTCTCCAGTGCAGATGCCCAGTAATACCTTCTTGTCGCCTCTTTCCAGAGCTCTCGGATATGTCTGAATGAATGTTCTCTTTTCTCTCTTAAAGCTTTATTCCTCTTTTCGAGGATCATGCAGAGTATTTCCAGATGACAGATAAATTTCTCATGCAAATTCTAAAGATTGCCACATGCCAACAGCATTGTTGGTTTTAAGGAAAAATTTCCAGAGCCCAAAGTTCTCTCGGCTGTTCATTCCTCTTTATTTTGGAAAAATTAACCATATGCAAACAAAAATATCTCCCCTTTATACAAACCAATTATTTCATTATATGCAAACATAATATTTTTACTTTATTATTTTTTTTTGTTTTAATTTCCTATATATTATATTTCTTTTAAAATCAGATTTTTCCTTTTTATTGCACAAAAATAAATGGGATAAATTAAAATAGAATAAACCATATTCTCTTCACAATTTTTATGGTTAATTAAACTATATTTTAATTTTGCTATGCTAATCAATTTCAAACAATCATATTGAAAACAGACATGACCTAATGCAGCTACATGATTTTACGTGGTGTGTGCGTAATCGAGAGCTTCTCCTCTTTTACCCTGTCGGGAAGCTAACCTTCTTTTCCTCAATCACACTCTTGGCCTTCGATCACCTGCAACTCAAATGCACTCAGGCGTGCAAAAACGAAAGTGTATTAGTAACCAATATAGAAATATAAATTTAAACAATAATTAAATCAACATTCCTATTTTGTATAAAATGCACTCATAATTCTGAAAGAAAACAATTATTTTTCTACATTTCCATACACCAAAGCATTGTAGTATATTATATTGCTCTAACACGTATCATAATTCGTATATTAAATCCCACAAAGTCATGGTCAAACAGCGTCAAAGTAAGTCATGGTCAAAATAGCATCAAAGTATGAGACGTGACATCCTTCCCTACTTGGGAAGAGACATCGTCTCGATGTCTAAAAGCAAGTTACATAACAAAATTGAGATATTAGTACTTCGTAAGTCTCTATAAAAGAAAATATAGGTATGCTAAGGTCTCAAATGAGGAAAGATTCTATCTATATCCTCAGCATTTTCCCAGGTGGCATTATCCACCGAATACTGGTCCCATTGGACCCTGTATTGCATAATGTCTCTATTACGCAACTTAACATTGCGCTCTTCCAGGATCCTGACGGGTTCCACCTGTATCACCCCTGGGTCCTGGAACTGCAATGCACGCCAATCAAGGATATGAGCAATATCTGGATGGTAAGGCTTAAGTACTGAAACATGAAATACATTATGTATTTGGGATAGAGCTGGTGGCAGAGCAAGCCTGTAAGCAACTGGATTCACCACCTCCAAAACATCAAAAGGGCCAACAAACCTAGGAGCCAACTTAGATTTCTTGCCGAAAGAGATTGAACTCTTATGCGGCCGAACCCTCAAAAAGACCTTATCCCCTGCAGAGAACTGCCTAAAGCTCCGGTTCTTATCTGCTAGACTTTTCTGTCTATCTGCAGCCTGCTTCAATTTTTCCTTAATGATTTTCATTTGGTCTTCCATTTCTCTGAGCATCTCAGGGCCAATCACCACCCTATCTTCTACTCTGTCCCAACTAATGGGTGTCTGACATTTACATCCATAAAGGGCTTCAAAAGGTGCCATGCCCAAAGAAGCATGGTAGGAGTTGTTGTAAGCAAACTCCACCAAAGGAAAATACTCCTCCCACTTATATTGTTGTTCCATACAGTACATGCAGAGGAGATCTTCTACTACCTGGTTCACCCTCTCTTTTTGACCATCGGTCTGAGGATGATATGCGGAACTGAAATTTAATTTAGTTCCCAGGGAAGAGTTTAATGTGATCCAAAACCTAGAAGTCATTCGAGTGTCTCGATCTGAGATGATCGTCTCTGGCACTCCATGCAATCGGAAGATTTCCTGAACAAATTTTCTTGCTAAAACCATTGATCCATCCTTGAGATTTCTAGGAATGAAATGAGCAACCTTTGTCAATTTATCCACCACAACCAAGATGGTATCATGTCAGTTTTTAGACATTGGTAACCCCTGTATAAAATCCATAGTGATAACCTGCCATTTATACTCTGGTACCCTGTGAGGATACAAGAGTCCTGCCAGATGTACATGCTCAGCTTTGACTTGCTGGCATTCCAAGCATCGGGCTACATGGAACATAATATCCCTTTTAAGTCCTGGCCAGAAGTACAGTGGCCTAAGTCCTTCCATCATTTTTGTAATACCGGGATGTCCTGAGTATGGAGCATTGTGGAACTCTTCTAGCACTAACTCTCTCAAGTTTGCAGAACTAGGAATGTACATTCATCCCTGGTATCTCAAAAGTCCATCTGATTCTAATATATAACCCTCATATTGACGATCGAAGGGATTCACCCCAAGGGCTTGTTTCACCTTTTCATATTGTTCATCCCCAAAGGAGGATTGCACTACTTGTTGCCTGAAATCTGATTTTATGGTAACCATGGCTGCAAGGTGCCTCCTTCTACTCAGGGCATCAGCCACTCTGTTTTCCTTACCTTTAATATATTCAATCCCAAAATCATATTCACTCAGGAATTCCAGCCATCGCCTTTATCGAGCATTGAGATTAGGTTGAGTGAAGATATATCTCAATCCTGCATGGTCTGTCTTAAGTTCAAAAGGCTTTCCCAAGAGATAATGTCTCCACATTTGTAAAGCATGGACTATGGCTGCCAATTCTAAGTCATGAGGTGCATAATTTAATTCATGCTATTTTAACTTCCTTGATTCATAAGCTACCACTTGCCCTCCTTGCATAAGAACTGCTCCTACCCCTTCCCCTGATGCATCAGTAATAACTATAAAATGGCCATTCGGATCTGGCACAACTAGGATGGGTGCGGTAGTGAGTTTCTTCTTAAGCAACTGAAAAGCTTCCTCACATTTATCGCTCCATTCAAACTTCTTTTCCTTCTTCTGTAGTGCAGTGATGGGTGCTGCAATTGTTGAGAACCCCTGAACAAACTTCCTATAGTATCCTACAAGTCCCATGAAACTTCGAACTTCAGAGACATTTTGCGGTGCTGGCCAATCCATAATTGCCTTAATCTTCTCGGGGTCCACTCTTACCCCTTCCGCTGAAATCACATGACCTAAATAATGCACTTCGGATTGGAAGAAGATACATTTAGACATCTTCCCATACAACTTATGTTCCCTCAAACACTGCAACACATTCCTCAAATGCTTCTCATGTTCTTCCTTTGACTTAGAATAGATCAAGATATCGTCAAGAAAAATTAGGACAAAATTATCCAAACAATCTCGGAAGACACTATTCATCAGGTTCA
>VDFB02013227.1:0-34698 GCA_007258455.2 Sequoia sempervirens | reverse complement strand
TTGCAAGTCCACTAGACCTAAAAAGCCCTTGAAACCTTCAACTTACAAGAATTTAACCTCCATCTTGTTAATCCAAAAAGTTAGCTAGCATCCACCCACAAAAAAAACTAGTAATTTATAATTTATTCTCTTACAAGGAAATCCAAGTGAACCAAACTTAGCATGAAAACCATTAGTAACTACACCTTGGATGGAAAAAAGTAGAAAACTTGTAGGAGTATAACTTAGCCAATTTTAAACCAAAATCCATAAAAATTCAATTGGGGTACCCATTTGGGTTCTCTTCAAGATGGAAAATTTAGAAGAATTGAACATGTTGGAAGATTGTTGGTGTTGTCATTGATGTCAACCTCTAGTATAGTTGGGGAGATGGTTGGAGATTGCTAGTTGTGTCAAGTCATCATTGTCAAGTTTGGATGTGTTTTGGTTTGATGCCACATTGATGTCAACCCCTAATGTGGATATTGTTGGTGTTGTAGATGTTGTAGATATGTTGAGAATTTGGTTTCCAAGTAATTTTGAGAAAATTTGAATAAAAGAGTGTGCAGTTTGACAAAGGTTTGTTCAATGTTGTGCTCCCTATTTCTTCATGGTTGAATATGTTCTTGTATAGTTTGGATGTGATGATTAGAGGTGTTCTAAGGTGCTATATCTAGAGATTCAGGTTCTAGATTGTGCATAAATGGATGATGTTTTTGGTAGTATGTTTGTCTATATAGAAGGATGTCTAGGAGAAATGAGATTGTTCCACATTTCTCTGTGTTGTTGTTTCTTGTCTTCCAAATTTTGGAACATGCTAATATTGTCTATATCTACCTTTCCTTGAATTTTCTAGTGTTCAGTTGTTTCACAAGTATGGATTCATAAGTTATGTTTTGTGGCAATCTATTTGATTGCACAAAATGATGGTGTTCTCAAAACTTGCAGGTGGTTATGGCAATTTTGTAGAGTATTTTAATGATGCTAGAATATTTTGGGATGTTGTGAAGTGTTTCTTTGTGGTCTACATGTTTTTTTTTAACTTGAAGAAGCATGTATGTGGTAGCTTGTTAGTGCTAGTATAGGTTTGGCTGACTTGGCATGCTAATGCTAATTATGAAGGTTGTTTGTTGTTTGTGGAAGTGTGGTGAAGAATGTTGGTATAGATTTGGGTCCTAGTTAACCCTTGGTGTGGTATGCCTTCACTTCTTTCCATTATGGAAGTTTTTAGTGCTAACCTATTTAGTGGATGCACATTTGAGATGCATACATTTTATTGTGGTTGATATGGATTTTTTTTTCATGTTATGGTTGGTATAAGTGCAAGGTGAATTGTTGGAGATGTGTGTGGCATGTGTAAGAAATGTGTGAGATAAGAATGTGATCAACTGTGATGATACGAGTGTGATATTAATGCCTACGACTCTGGATACATGAGTAGAAGGTGTTTACATTTTCAATATGCCTGAAGTTGCTAGAGGAAGTGAGCCAGAGGTTGTGGATGGTGTAGAGTTGTAGTGGTGGATTTTTCCTATTGCTCTAAGATAGTGAATCTCTTTGTAATAGTCTTCTTTATTCTTTCTTCCAGATAGTGAGTCCTTTGATCAATGAGTCTTATTTTTTAGGAAGTGATCCCTTGGTAGTGAGCCTAATTCTATTCAATTTTTCTATTCATATATATGTGAGCTAATCCTCATTGTGGTTTTTCCCTTCTTAGGGTTTTCTACATAAAATATGGTGTTCTATTGTGTTTGGTTGTGTTTGCATTGTTGTTTCATATGTTCACATTCTATTTATGCTTAATGAGGCTTTAAATGTTGATAAGGGTTTGAAAGTTAATGAGTGGTTGGATGTTTTAATGTACAATTGATTTACCCCCCTCTCATTTTTTCTAAGAATATAACAATTGGTATTAGAGTTGTAGTTCCTTGGAAAAATCTTAACCACTTAAGGTAGATCTGGATGAAACACAAGAAGGGTGTCAAAGCTCCTGTGTTTGATGGAATGAATAATGCTTAATAGAAAGCTAGGATGGAATCCTTTTTGGTATCTCTTGGATTTAGTGTTTGGAAATAAGTTGAAAAAGGATATACTATGCCTGAAAATGGTTTAGAGAGCAATGTTGAGATTGAGTATTATGAGAACAATGGCAAAGAAAGGAATGCTATCCCAAGTGGTTATTTTGATTTTGAACTTGGAAATGTATTAAGCCTGAAAGCTTCTAAAGATATTTGGATAGAGTTGGAGAGTATTTATAAAGGAGATGACAAGGTCAAGCAAGCGAATATGAAAAATTACAAAACTAAATTTGAAACCTTGAGGATGTCGGAAGATGAAAATATTGCAACCTACATGCTTAGAGCAGATGAAGTTGTTAATGTCATGAATGGTCTTGGTGGTAAGTTGGAAGAAAGAAATGTTGTGAAAACGGTATTAATAACTCTTCCTAAATCTTATAGTTCTAAAGTTTTGTCTATTGAGGAACTTCAAAATTTAGATCAGTATTCTAGAGATTAGATGTTTGGTGATTTAAATTCTTATGAATTGAGAGAGTTTGGTCAAGATGCTACAAAAAATGAGACTACCTTTAAAGTCAAAAAAGTGGAGAAGGATGATGAATCATATCCTAATGATCTTGATGAACAGGAAGAATTTTTTGTAAGGATATTGGAAAAGGGCACAAGAAAATACAAAGGTAAGTTACCCTTTAAGTTATTTAGTTGTATAAAGATAGGTCATTATGCTTATAAATGTCCAATCAAAGTTGCAAATGAAAACATAAGGATCCAAAGGTAAATCCATCAAGAATAATTATTATGTTGAAAAGGACAATGATGTATCTGATGATGAGGAATTAGACTATCCTAATGATGATAGTGATGAATTCTTATTCATGTATCTAAATGTTGGAACTAATTCCACCAACTTGAAAGATGTGTGAAGGAAAGTGCTCTAGAAATAGATCACAATATTGAAGGAACTATGGTGATTGCTTTTTTTATGTAAGAGAGGAGAATAAATATTGGATAATTGATAGTGGATTCTCAAATCATATGACGGGTAATTAGAGTAAGTTTGTTAAACTTCAAAAGTATGATGGTGGTCTTGTTAAGTTTGGTGTTGATACATCTGCTAAGATCTATGGAAAGGGTTCAATTAGTTTTGATGGCAAGCACAAAAAAATGATGTTCTTTATGTCAAGGGTCTTTGACATAATCTTCTTAGTGTAGGATAAATGTGTAGTGGAGGATACAATTTAGTGTTTTAGGATTATGTTTGTGAAATCAGAAAAGGCAGCCCTAGTACTTTGGTTGTTGCAGGAACATGGACAAAAGGTAATGTTTATCAACTCAAAGGTGGTGGTGTCAGGTGCTTTATGTATCAAATCAATGAAAGATGGCTATGACATAGAAGAATGAATCACATTAACTTTGATAACCTGGTGAAGATTAGTTCTATTGATGCTATGAGAGATCTACCAAGAATTAGAAAGAATGTTAATGCAATCTACAATGCAAGTCAGTTTGGAAAGAAAAAAAAGAAGAGGTTCAAACTAAAGAATATCCTACCACATGACCTTTGGAGTTGGTGCATACAGACCTATGTGGACCTACTAGAATAAGAAGCTCTCAAGGTGACAGGTATTTCATGTGATTAATAGATGATTATTCTAGAATGACTTGGGTGACATTTCTCAAAGAAAAATCAGAAGCTCTAGATAAGTTTAAAATTTTTAAATATATGGTTGAGAATGAAATGTATTTGAAAATCAAGTACTTGAGGTTTGATAGAGGTGGTCAGTTACCTTTAATGAGTTTAATAATTTTTTTGAAGATCATGGAATAAAGGGAAATTTTTAATCTCCTTGGAATCCTCAGTAGACTGAATTTATGGAGAGGAAGAACATAATTGTTCAAGAAGCTACAAGAACCATGATGAATAAAGCAAGTCTACCTGATATCATTGGAAAGAAGCAATTCATAGTGTAGTGTACATACTTTATAGAGGTAAAGAAAGAGTGAACTATTCAAAGACTCCTTATGAGTTATGGTATGGTAAACCTTCTACTATGAAATATTTCAGAGTGTTTGGAAGCAAATGCTATATCAAAAGAGATGAACAAAGAGTTTGAGATGTCAATGTGTGGGGAAATAGATTTCTTCCTTGGACTACAAATTAGTAAAAAAAAAAGAAGGTATTTTCATTTCTCAGTAAAAGTATGTTAAGGAAATGTTGAAGAAGTTTGAAATGGAGGATTCTAAATCAATATGTACTCCTATGGTTACTAGTTGTAAATTTATAAATAGCAATGAATCTTCTAATACATATCAGAGAAAGTATAGATCAATGATTGGTGGAATACTATATCTAATAGCTACTAGAACAAATATCATGCATGTAGTGTGTCTTGTGGCAAGATTTCAACAAAATCCATGAGAATCACATGTGGTAGTAGTGAAGAAGATATTTAGATACTTGAAGGGAACTCTAGACTTTGGTCTATGGTATCCTAGGGATACTAATTTCTCTTTTGTACATATAGATGGATATTGGGTAGGTTGTTTAGATGAAAAAAGAAGTACAAGTGGAGATGCTTTCTTTCTTAGAATCAGATTGGTTTCTTGGTTGAGTAAGAAGAAGGATTTAGTGTCATTATCTACTACCAAGGCATAATATATTACAACATAACTTTGTACAAAAGCATCATGGATGAAGTAGAAATTGAAAGATATCAAAGTATCATATGATGAACATATTTCTATCTTGTGTGATAATACAAGTGCTATAAATATTTAAAAGAGCTAAGTGATGCATTCAATAACAAAGAATATCTCTATCCACTATCACTTTCTAAGGGAGAAAGTTGTAGATAACGAGGTAAAGCTAGATTATGTGCCTACAAAGGATCAAGTTGTAGATATTTTTACAAAGGCTCTTCCAAAAGATACTTTTGATTATCTCTAATAGAAGTTAGGGGCTACTACCCCTTCTTATTTCAACTAGATACATAAGTTGGTGCATTTGTCAAGGAAACATTTCAACATACATTCTTGGTCCTATACTGATGATGAAAGGTACCTCTCCTGGGGAGTAGGTAGTAGTGTTATTTTTTTGGTACATGGGAGCATATCTTGTGCCCTTAAGGGAGAGAGATAAAAATTAAGGGTAGTGTAAAGAGAGTGCAAAAAAGAGTAAGCATAAGAGAGAAAGAGCAATGAAGAATGTGTAGTGTAGTGTGTGCAATAGTGAGAATTTTATGTAGAAGAGTAGTGGAGACATAATAGATTCTTGGTAATATTACCTAAAGAGAAGTGTGCAAGTGTTTTCAAAGGGTAAGATGTCGCCTTTTTCCATTGATGTCAAAGAGGGAGAGTGATGTCTAAAAAAATCCTCAATAAAATGGGAGAGAATATAAAGGGGGATAGAATACTATAAAAAAGATACAAATAAAATAAGTGTAAGAGATTCCCTATTAAGGGGGAGTGTTGCTTTATGTAGAGTTGCTATTGTTGATGATAGTTTCTTTTATTTTTGATGGTTTTCAAATCTAGTGTTGCCATCAATGAAAAAGGGGGATATTTTTGGAAGATTATTGGTGTTGTCATTGATGTCAACCTCTAGTCTAGTTGGGGAGATGGTTGGATATTGTTGGTTATGTTGTCATCAGTGTCAAGTGTGAATGTGTTGTGGTTTGCGTGAAATTGATTCCAACCCCTAGTGTGTAGATTGTTGGTGTTGTAGATGTTGTAGATATGTTGAGAACTTGGTTTTCAAGTGATTTTGAGAAAATTTAAATAAAAGAGTGTGTAGTATGATAGAGGTGTGTTCAGTGTTGTGCTTTGCGTTTCTTCATGGTTGAAGATATGCTTGTGCATTTTGGATGTGATGATCAGAGGTGTTCAAAGGTACTATATCTATAGTTTCAAGTTTTGGATCATGCAAGAATGGAAGAAGTGTTTGGTAGTATGTCTACCTGTGTTGAATGTTGTCTGAGAGAAATGAGATTGCTTCACATTTCTCTGTGTTGTTGTTTCTAGTCTTGCAGATTTGGGAACATGCTAATATTTTTTATATCTACTTCCCTTGAAGTTTGTGGTGTTCAAATATTCCATAATTTTTGGATTCGTAAATTACGTTCTATGGCAATATATCTAGTTACATATAATGATGGTATTCTTAGTTACAGGTGATCATGGTAGTGTTCTAGAATATTTTGATGATGCTAGAATATTTTGGGATGTTATGAGGATGATATGAAGTGTTTCTTTATGGCCTACATTTTTTTTTTCATACTTAGATAAGCTTGTATGTGGTCTCTTGTTATTGTTAGTACAAGTTTGGCCGACCTGACATGCTAGCACTAATTATGGAGGTTGTTTGTTGGTGTAGTCATAGTTAGAGGGTCCAAAAAGAACTATCCAACTATGCAACTTAAAGCCAACATAACTAAAATAAACAAGAAAATATTTTGTAATATTAGATCTTTATTGAATTGGTAATCTTACATGCATCACATGCCTTATGGATGAATAATTAGGGCTCATAGGCCTACTGCAAGGAAATTCAACATTGCCACTAGCCAAAGGCCTTATTTGGGTAAATGATCCTACAAACTTGTGAGTTATCTATCTAACTACCAAATACTGAATTACAATAAATTATAAATGATCTTAAATATGATTCCCTAGCTCCAACAAAGGTTTGCATTGACCTCAAGGTTGTACAAATCACAATGAACGATCAAGTGTGTAGGTCAGCCTTAAAGCATGAAAGATAATCCTTCATGGAATGAAATGAAGTGTAGATCTACAAGATAGATCCCATTGGACCCAAAATGATTGTATAATACTCCATTAAGCTCTGCACAATCTAGAATAGGTCCACACAATGAAATCTTGACCAGGTCAACCCCAAAGCTTTGACTAGGAAATTACAGTGAAGTTCTGAGAGTGATAAATTTTAGTAGACAAATGAAAATGATCTGATATCTAGATATGATGTAGATGACCTTGTGTATATGTTGTATCCTACTCTGAGAGATAAGAAACAATAATGTGGTGAAATATGGAATGAAATGTTGAAACTACTACAAAATGAAATTCAAGAAAATAATTTATTTTAGTTGATACAAGATTACTCTACAACTAGGAATGTTCCTGCATTAGACACTTGAGGCTGGAAGAAAAGCGAGTCCATCACTTTCTAGGGGATAAGTGAAAAAAAAATTGGTCCACCTTAGCCTAAGAAATCCATGATGAATCCTCCATTGGTTTTCCTTTCTATTTAACTAAGTATTATTTGCATTGCTTGTTCCTAGTGCTCCTTCTAGTTATGGTATCCAAGATCAGCTCAATTTCTTCTGGTGGTTGATGTGGAAATTTCTGCACTAGATCAAATTCATTGCTACTACCACTTGAGTATCCTTCATGGTACTCATAGATGTCTACAATATTGAAAATAGGTGATATACCAAGTGTCTCTAGTAACTCCACTTCATATACATTTTTTAAGTCAAACTTGCTAAGAATCTTATAAGGTCTAAACTTCCTCATCTTTAGCTTGTATGTTCCTACTAGAAATATTTCCTTTCTCAGATATTCCATTAGTTCATCTACAAAAAAAAACTCCTTATCTCCTATTCTCATCTACCTTCTCCTTATAATTACTATTCATTTCTTCCAAATTCTTATGGACTTGATTATGTAATGTTCCCATGAATCCTACAAAATTGTTTGCTTCTACACTCCTATTTTTCTCCATACTGATGTCTTTGAGCTTTGCAACTCCTTTGGGATGTACTCCTATCACAATCTCAAATGGTGTTTTCCCTATACTACGATTCACTAAATTATTGTATGCAAATTCTACTTGGGGTAGAACTATATCCCAATTTCTTGCTTTGTCTCCAACTAAACATCTCAACAAGTTACCCAAACTTCTATTTACCACTTTTGTTTTTCCATTTGTTTGTGAGTGATATGTTGAACTAAACTTTAAATATTCCTTCATCTTCTTCCATAATGTCCTCCAAAAGTAGCCAATGAACTTATTGTCTCTATCTAAAACTATACTCGTAGGTAGTCCATGTAATCTCACAATCTCCTTAAAAAATAGATCAACAATATGCACATCTTTAGTCTTCTTGGAAGGAATGAAATGTGCCATTTTAGATATTTTTTCCATTACTACCATTATAGAATCATGTCCTCTCTATGTTCTTGGTAATCACAATATGAAATCCATATTTATTTCATTCTAGGGTCTCTCTGGTACTAGAAAAGGTTTGTACAATCTAATATTTTGACTGCTCCCTTTTGCTACTTGAAAAATTATATAATTTTGAATACACTTTCTGACATCCTTATGTATTTTCAGCAAAAAAATAGTGTTCACTCACCAACGCTACTACCGTATCCATTCCAAAGTGTCCTCCTATTCCTCCACTACGCTTTTTCTTAATCAAGTCTTACCTCATTGAACTCTTTGGAATACACAATTGATTTCCCTTGAAAATATCTTCTTGAATGAAATAGTCCAACTATTGGCTTCAGTCTATCACTACTGGATCCTTCCATGTTCTCCAAGCTTCAAAAAATCTAAATCATCCTTAGACATGTGTTTTAGTTCTTTAAAACCCAATACTTATACGTTCATCTCTGTCAGCAAATTCCTTCTCCTACTCAATGAATCTGCAACTTTGCTTAACTTGCAACTCCTATGCTTCATCACAAAGGTATAACTCTGTAAGAACTCAAACCATCTCATATGTCTTTGATTCAAATTTCTATGACTATTCAAATACTGCAAGGCTTGATGATCGTGTACAACACAAACTCCTTAAGCAACAAATAATGTCTCCACTTCTTCAAGACTTGAATTATGGCATAAAACTCTTCACCATAAACTAAATATCTTTTTTTTCTAGAATCATTCAAATTCTCACTAAAATAAGCTATAGGTCTTCCTTATTGACTCAACATTGCTCCTATTGCATTCCTGCTTGCATCACAATCAATCTGAAATAATTTTTCAAAATTAGGTAATGCTAATATTGGTTGCTCTATCACCTTTTGCTTCAACAATTCAAAACTTCTTTGTGCTTCATATGTCCACTTAAATTCTTTCCTATCCCCTCTCATTTTCTCTATCATAGGTGTACAAATGCTAATAAAGCTCTCGATAAACTTTCGATAGAAACTAGCAAATCAATGGAATGATCCTAATTCTCCAATGTTCACCAATGTAGGCCACTCAATGATTACTCTAACCTTCTTAGGGTCCATTTTCAATCCTTCAGAAAAAATGACAAAACCCAAGTACAAAAACTCTGTCTTCATAAAGATACACTTATTAACATTATTCAGTAACTTATCCTCTCTCAACCTTTGCAATACTTTTCTGATGTGCCACAAATGTTCTTCTCTAGTCTTATTGAAAATTAGAATATCATCCAAGTAAACAATGAAAAACTTACCCAAGAATTTCCTTAGTACCTCATTCACCAATCTCATAAAAGTGCTACGTGCATTAGTCAATTTCCAAAATTCATCACTAACCAATCATACAATCCTTCATTAGTCTCAAATGTAGTCTTCCATTCATCTCCTTCTCTAATTCTGATTTGGTGATATCCACTCTTTAGGTCAATCATTGTGAAATACTTTGCTCCACTCAAATAGTCCATTATGTCATCCATCCTTGGAAATAAAAATTTGTACTTGACAGTGATCCTATTGATTTCTCTTGAATTTTTAGAAATTCTCCATTTTCCATCTTTAGTGCAAGTACAAAAAGTACCGCACATGTGCTTAAAATTTCGTTGATCGATCCTTTTTTCAACAATTTTTGTAACTGTTGGTTCAATTATGTATTCTCTGTCGGTGTCATTCTATGTGCTGCCTTGTTTGGAAAACTTGGTCCCAATATTATATCTATATGATGATTGATACTCTGGACTGCTGGAAGTCCATTTGGTACATCCTCTGATATGATATTCTCATGCTCTGTCAATAGTTCTGCTACCTCCCCTTTCTCTATGGTAGGGTTCTCTACCTATGGCTTACCACCCTTCTTTGGAATTAATGTAACACATATTTTTATGCCTCAATCCATCCAAAAATCTCTTTCCATCTTCCAAACATAGTTTGGTAGTGCTACAAACTTCACTTTTATCTTCTTCCTCCAAAGGTATCAACTTGATTCTCTTGGTATTTGAAGTCACAACATAAGTATTCCTTCTTCCATCATGAACAAATTTCTTATCATATTGCCATGGTCTCCCTAATAGTAAATGACATGCATCCATAGGAATAGTATTGCACAATACTTCATCCCTATATGATCCTATATGAAATTTCACCAAACATTGCCCATTCACCAATATCTTATTCTCATCTTGAATCCATGCTATTCTATAAGGGTTTGGATGTTTCAATCTCTTCAAATACAACTTGGTTACCATCTCCTCTAAAACTAGATTATTAGTGCTACCACTATCAATGATAACTTTACATACCTTTCCTTTGGACTTACATCTTGTTCACAATAAACTATTCCTTTGTGGTGGTTCCTTAGTCACTTCTTCATGCATCAAATATCTCACCACCAATTATTCACCTTTCTTAGCTTTTCCAATTGAATTAGGGTATTCAAAAATTTCTTTATCAACATAATTTTCTCTTTCAGTATGCTCAGTCTTCTTTTTGGTACGTCCTTTATAGCATTCAAATGCTCTATGTCCTTCATCTCAACACTTGAAATAGATTCCTCTGAATAGTTTCATCTTAGGTCTGCCTTCATCTCTTTGGTATCCATCATTGTGGTATGAATTATGACCTCCTCTATCACTGTTATAGTAAGTTGTATCTTATCTTCCTTTGTGGTATGAATTATTGTCCTACTTTTCATTGTGATAAGGTTTCCCATCTTTATTTTGTTCTACATAAGGTCTTCTTTCTCCGGTTTGTAGTCCAGTCCTCTAGAATCCTCCTCTTACACTTCTTTTTCTTTGTTCAAATTTCTTGTTCATATTCTCTTCTACCTTTAATGTAAATTGATATGCCTCCTCAACTATTATCATGCTTACTAGGATCAATTCTTCTTAGATGTTTTTTCTCATTCCATTGATGTACCTCGCCATCTTTTATTTTCTTGCTTCACTTTGTCTAGTCCTAATGAGCATCTTGTAGAATTCTTCAGTATACTCTTTCACAGATTTTCCTTAGGTTATGCAATCTCTTAAGTAATTCAATCCCATAATCAATACGTAAAAAATGATTCTTCAAATTTTTCACTAGCCTATCCCTTTTAATGATTTTATCCTTTCTTCTTCTATTTCTATCTAATTGAATTTCTTTCCACCATAAAGCAACATGACCTTTCAACTTTTTTTTCAAAAATATGACTCTTTCCCGATCTTCAATTTCTACATATTCAAAGTATTCCTCCATTTAATTGATCCAATCAATCAATTCTTCAAGGTTTCTGTAATTTTGAATTTACACTCTAAGTCACTAATTTTTGAAATAGCTTTCAACATCTTCATATGATCTGAGTCTTCTTCTCCTTTTAGGGCTTCTTCACTTTTATTTGCAACATGATCTAGGTCATTATAACTTTTGTCCTCATGTCTAGGGTTTAGGCCTCACCTTTGATCTTCCTCAATGATAAATAATTAGACTCAAATTTTGTGCACCATCTCTAACATTTCATCCATTCTTCTAGTGATATTCACCATAGCAAGCACTCTCTTTGGTGATATCTCTCTCCTTGAATCTAGTGCAACAGGCTCAATTCGTTGATCTGGATACAAAGGTTTCAACTACCTCACAATTGACAATCAATTGAAAATGTTGAATGGACAAGACAATTGAGAGGGGGGTGAATGATTTGTACCTTAAAAATTCAAAATGCTTATAAGCATTCTGATCCACATTCATTCATTAAACCCTTAAATATGTTATGATGATTTAGCATGAAAAGAAAGTAATAGAAAATAAAACAACTTAACACATTACACAAGAGAACACCAAATTTACGTGGAAAAGCCAAGAAGGGAAAAACCACAGTGAGGATTAGCTCACAATATGAGTAATATCAACACCGAATATAATAGGGCTCACTTTCCAAAGAAGAAAGCCGCATTGTCAGAATAGAAAAGAAGATAAAGAAGGAATGTTACATAGAGAAAAGCATCTCAATGCAACCGAGAATCCACCACAATGACATCAAAACCTTTGTAGTCTAATTGAGGAATTATAGCCACCTTCTGTTCACTGCATCCAGTAGACTAACCCATTAAATATCGCATTGCATTACTCAATTTGTCACTCTAACAAATGTCATTTTGCATCATTCACATCTCTTGCATCTTGTTGCAGCTATGAAGGTGTGGTAACTGATTTCAACATGAATTCTACTAACATGTGTTGTCATTGATTTCATCTATGTGTTAAGGAAGTTGTTGCATGATGAAAATGATGAGGATATTGAGAAAATTGTGGAAAAGAGGAAAACAAGTTGTTGCAGGTTGTGCATGTATAGTTGAGATATTAAAGAAGTGTTGTGATTAGATGGAGCTATCTCTTTTTGTAGTGTTTGGAATGAAGTAATGAGCTGAGATGATGTCTTTGGTACTTGATTTCTAGGTGATTTTGAGAAAATATTATAAATAGAGAAAATGGTATTGTACAAGTGTTTAGAATGTTCTTTAGATCATGCTCTATGTTTTTTATGTATTGAACTTATGCCTGTGTAAATTTGGTATGTAGTTTGAGGTTGTTAGAGGTTTCTATATTCATAATTTTGTGTTCTAGATCATTTGTGAGAGGAAGTTGTGTTTACCAATATGTGCTTTGGTTTTGTAGTTTTGTACAAAGGTGTCAGGGAGAAATGTATTTCCTCCACATTTTTTGACAGTTGCTTTTCAGATCTTGTGATTTTGGAGGAGAGTTAATGTTGTTTTCTCTTGTTTGTGTCAAGAGGATTCATGATTAGGTGTGTTTTCATGGGTAATGGCCGATTTGGTTTCTACACTACATTCGAGAATGTTCAAGTATTAAAGGATGTGTAGCGTGGCATGTGAGACTTAATTTTGGATCTCAATTAACTGTTGTTATAGTCCCCTTTCATTCTTATCCATCGCAAGAATGTTTAGGTGCCAACCTAATTTGAATTTATAAATACAATAGATAGAATGCTAACCTTGCAGAAGATTTTTAAGGTTGATGTTGATATAAATAAGAGTGGAGTTGTTGTGAATTGAGAGAGAAATAAGATACAATAAAGATAGATATGAGGTCAATGCAGGTGATGTGTGTGATGCTAATTTTAGCAGAGTAGTGTGAACTTAAAATTATTGGATTCTTGAATGTAGTGATTTGAAGGTGTCTAAAATATTTCAAACAAGACTATGAAAGTGGTGGAGCATTGTGGTGGATTCCTTATTGCATTGAGAAAGTGTTCTCTATGTAACATTTTTCTTTTATCGTCTTCTTGTTTTTGTGGTAGCGAACCCTGGCTGTGAGCCTTTTTGGACAATGTGTCCTATTTTAGCAATGAGCCCCTTTGTACCAGTTTTACAATTAGTTATATTTTGAGCTAATCCTCACCATGGTTTTTCCATCATTTGGTTTTCCACGTATATCTAGTGTTCTCTTGTGTATGGTGTTGCTATTTTAGTTTCTTTTATCTACATTTCATGATTAATCACATTAACAAAATAAGGGTTTATTGAACATATGGATCTAATTATTTTTGAGGATTTTTGAATTTTTTATGAGATACAACTAATTCACGCCCCTCTTAGTTGTCTTTTTCATTCAACAATTGGTATCAGAGCAAGGTTCCTTGGAGAAGAGCTTAACCAATTAAGGTAGATATGGGATAGCAAACAAGGTTTGTTTGGAATGCCCTAGATTTGATGACACATATTATGCATTCTAGAAGACAAAGATGGAAGGATATCTAGCATCTCATGGATTTGAGGTTGAAAAGGATTTTCAGACTACATATACTTCACCTACAAATGGTCCAAGTACAGGTGAAAAGATTAAGGGGAATGAGATAAATGCTAAGGAAAGATTTATTATTGTGAATAGTCTTTCAAATACTGAATTAGTAAAATTTATGAGTTTGAAGATTGCTAAAGAGGTTTGGGATAAGCTAGAAAGCATTTATGAAGGATATGAAAAAGTAAAACAAGAAAAGTTGAAGAATTTGAAGGCACAATTTGAGACCCTAGGTATGTTTGAAAATGAAACAATCAAAATCTACATGTAGAGAGTTGATGAGTAGGTAAGTGCAATGAGAGGTCTTGGTGCACAGGTGAAAGAATCTAAATTGGTAAAGAAAGTTCTGATATCTCTTCCTGATTCTTATAGTGAAAAGGTGTTTGCTATTGAGGAAATTGCAAATATTGATACTTATTCTAGAGATCAGATGATTGGTACATTCACTTCTTTTGAAATGAGGAAAAATGGTTTAAAAAATGGTATAGATGTGGAGACTACTTTCAAAGATGGAGTATCAGAAAAGGTTGAAGGTTCAGATAAGGAAGATCTTGATGATGTGAAAGCTAATTTCATAAGAATAATGAAGAAGGGCATCAGTAAGTACAAAGGTAAATTACCTTTCAAATATTTTAGTTGTGGTGATATAGGTCGTCATGCTTCTAGATGTTCGAAAAGAGTTGTAACCAATAAGATTGAGGAAAATGAAAGAAAGATGATTAAGAAAGCTTATTATGTTAGAGAATATGTTGGTATTTTTTATGATGAATCTGATTATGGAAACTTCAACGACAATGACTGCTTGTTCTTGGCTATAAAAGAAGATCGTAGTTCTACTAAATATGAATGTTGTGTGAAGGAATGCATTCCAAAGAAGAAGTATAAGGTTGAAGGTACTTTGGTATCTAATTTTCATGTTAAAGAGGATAAGAATTACTAGGTTGTTGATAGTGGCTACTCTAATCACATGACTAGAGACAAGAGTAAGTTTGTTAAACTTGAAAAATATGATGGAGGATTAGTTAAATTTGGAGATGATTCAAGAGCTAATATTTTTGGAATAGGTTCAATCAGTTGTGATTGCAAGCATAACATTGATAATACTTACTATGTTAAGGGTATAAGGAATAACCTTTTGAGTGTTGGATAAATTTTTAGCAAGGGATATAATCTTGTGCTTAAGGATGAAACATGTGAGATCATAAAAGGGCTCAAAACTATGATTGCTACTAGTAAGAGAACAATTGGAAATATTTATTAGCTTAAGGGTGTTGATGGTCATTGCTTTATGTTGTAGATTAGTCATATTTGGTTATGGGACCAAAGGATGTGTCATATGAATATTGATAATTTGGTGAGAATTAAATTAGTTCATGCAACTAGAGACTTGCCTAGAATCACAAAGCCTATCAATGTTGTTTGTAGAGATTGTCAGTTTGGAAAGAAAGTAAGGAGTAGTTCCAAAGGAAAGGAACAATTTCCTTACATACTACTGGAATTAATTCATATAGATCTTTATGGTCCTACAATAGTGAGAAGTCTATAGGGTGATAGGTACTTTATTATTTTAATTGATGATTATTCTAGAATGACATGGGTTATTTTTCTTAGAGAAAAGTCTGATGCACTAGATAAATTCAAGGTGTATAAAGCTATGGTTGAGAATAAAATGGATTTGAAAATAAAAATTTTGAGGTTTAAAATAGGTGGTGAATTCACCTCCAATGAGTTCAACATGTTTTGTGAATTTCATAGAATAAGGAGGCATTTTTTTTCCCCTAGAGCTCCTCATCAGAATGGAGTGGTTGAGAGGAAAAACTAGGAAAAACAAGAAGATGCTAGGACTATGATGAAAGAGGAAAATCTATTGGAAGTATACTGGAGAGAAGAAATTCATATTGTTTTTTACATACTTAATAGAGTACAAGCCAATGCTAATAGCACAAAGACTCCCTATGAGTTATGGTTTGGAAGGATTCCTATTATGAAGTACTTTAGAGTAATTGGAAGAAAATTTTATATCAAAAGAGAAGAAGAAAACTTAGGAAAGTTTGATGTAAGGTTCGATGAAGGTATCTCCCTTACATATTCTACTAAAAGAAAATATTATAGATGTTACAACAAAAGGCTGAGAAAGATAGTTGAAAGTGCAAATGTTAAGGTTGATGAAAAATTTCAGAATTCAATTGCAGTGGAAGGATATGTGTTAGATGAACCTGATTGCAGAGAAGTAGGAGAACAAAAAGATGAAGAGGAAGTACAAAATAAAGAGGAAGAAGCTTTGGAGAAGGCCCCTACGACCCCCAAGTATGTACAAAAGAGTCATTTTGAAGAACAAATCATTGGAGAAAAAAGGAAAGGTGTATTGAAAAGAAGCAAAGTTTTTGAAGTTAAGGTAAATTTGTGTTTACTTTCTAAAGTTGAACCTAAAATAGTGAGTGAAGCATGTAAGGATGAACATTGGATGAAGGAAATGAAATAAGAACTTATACAAATTGAGAAAAAATAGACTTGGGAATTGGTTCCTAGACTGGAAAACAAGAATATAATTGGAACAAAGTGGATGTTAAGAAACAAACTAAATGAGAATGGAGAAGTGGTAAGCAATAATACAATACTTGTGTGTAAGGGTTACTCAAAAGTGGAAGGAATAGACTTTGAGGAGACATATACTCTTGTGGCTAGGATGGAAGCTATCAAAATGTTTTTGGCATTTGCAGCATACACAGACCTTAAAGTTTATCAGATGGATGTGAAGTCTACTTTTTGAATGGTGAATTGGAAGAAGTTTACATGGAACAAGTGAAAGGATTTCAGTTATTAGATTAACCGGATATGGTATGTAAATTGAAGAAGGAACTATATTGGTTGAAGCAATCTCCAAGAGCTTGGTATGCAAGACTGGACAAATATTTGATACAACAAGCATTTAGTAAAGGAACTGTAGATAGTAATATTTATTTCAAAATTGAGGAAGACAAGATCGTGATAGTGGTTGTATATGTGGATGGTATTATCTTTGGTGGAAATAAAGCTATGTGTAAGAAATTTTCTGAAGAGATGCATAAATATTTTGAAATGTCAATGTTTGGGAGATGAATTTCTTCCTTGGGCTACAAATTAATCAAACATATAAATGTATTTTCATTTCACAATCTAAGGATGTCAAAGAGATGTTGAATTTTTTTGGAATGGGTGACTCCAAACTAGGATGCATTCCTATGGTGACTAGTTGTGAATTAAAAAAAGATGATTCACCTAAGGCTTATCAAAGAAAATATGGATCTATGATTGGTGGACTGATATATCTAACTGCTACTAGATAAGATATCATTCATGTAGTTTTTCTTGTGGCTAGATTTCAAGAAGATACGAAAAAAACCACATGTAGTAGTAAAGAGGATATTCAAAAATTTAAGAGGCGCTATGGATTATGGCTTATGGTATTCTAAGGATACTAATTTTGCATTAAGTTCTTATACAAATGTAGATTGTGTGGTTTTATTGATGAAAATAAAAGTACAAGTGGTGGTGCATTCTTTTTTGGATGTAGATTGGTGTCATGGTTGAGTAAGAAGCAGGATTCAGTTTCTTTGTCTACTATAGAGGATTGCAACAACATCATGCTATACATAGGTGTTGTGATTAAGACAAACATTGAAGGATATTAGAGTTGTATTTGATGAGCCTATATCTATCTTTGTTACAATGCAAGTGTGATTAACATTTTAAAACATCCAATGATGCATTCAAGGAAAAAGCATACATCTATTAGGTGTCATTTTCTAAGAGTGAAGGTTATGGAGAATAAGGTGAAACTTGAGTATGTACCTACAAAGGATCATATTTCTAACATATTTACTAAGGCTCTTCCTAAGGAAACTTATGAGTATCTTTGGGAGACATTGGGGTTGTTACCCCTCCTTCATTGAACTAGATGCATATGGAGATGCATCAGTCTAGTGGATCTATGGATCCATTCCTTGTATCTAGACTGATGTTGGTGGGTACCTATTAGGGGGAGCGGATAGTGTCATGTGTTGTCATTGAGTTGTTGATTTCATTGGGTATAAACCTAAGGGGGGCTATTTAGGGCAGCTATGTTGGTTCAATGTCAAAGGGGGAGAATAATGTAAATTTTTTATCCTTTTCTATTGATGTTAAAGGGGGAGAAAGTGTCATGTGGAAACAAATGTAAGGTATCATTGGAGGTACTTGTGCATATTTTCAAATCATTCAGGGGGAGAAAATAAAGTTAGTTTAGAGTTGTTATGTTGTCTTTGATGGTTTTTCACATCATGTATTGCCATCGATGATAAAGGGGGAGATTGTTGTAGGTATGAAGGTGTTGTCATTGATTTCAACATAAGTCTATTGACTAGTGTTGTCATTTATATCATGTGTATTGAGGAAGTTGTTACATGATGAAAATGTCGAGGATATTGAGAAAATTGTGCAAAAGAGGAAAATAAGTTGTTGCAGGTTGTGCATGTATAGTTGACATATTGAGGAAGTGTTGTGAGTACATGGATATATCTTTTGATGTAGTGTCTAGAATGAGGTAATGAGTTGAGATGATGACTCTGTTTCTTGATTTCCAAGTGCTTTTGAGAAAATTTTATAGATAGAGAAATAGTATTGTGCAAGTGTTTAGAATATGCTCTCAATCCTACTCTCCATTTATTTGTATTGATGTTATGCTTGTGTGGATTTGGTATATTTTTCAAGGTTTTAAGAGATTTCTATATTCAAAATTTTGGGTTCTAGATTGTTGGTGAGTGGAAGTTGTGTTTACTAGTATGATATTTGGTTTTACACTGTTGTACAAAGGTGTCAGGGAGAAATATATTTGCTTCATGTTTTTTCTCAATTGATTTTCAGGTCTTGTGGTTTTGAAGGAGAGTTAATGGTTTTTTTCTCTTATTTGTGTCAAGAGGATTTGTGGTTAGGTGTATCAAAAGTTTTAGAAGCATGTACTTAATGTTTAATGTGTTTTCATGGGTAACGGTTGGCTTGGTTTCCACACTACATTCGACAATGTTCAAGTATTAATGGATGTGTAATATGTGAGAATTAATTTTGGGTCTCAATTAAGTGTTGTTCTGATCCCCTTTCAATCCTAACCACCATGGCAATGTTTAGGTGCCAACCTAATTTGAATTTGTAAATACAACAAATAGAATGTTGACCTAGGAGAAGATGTTTAAGGTCAAGAGGTTGATATAAATAAGAGTGGAGTTGTTATGAATTGAGATAGAAAGAAGAGAGAATAAAAATATATGCGAGGTCAATGAAAGTGATGTGTGTGATGCAAATTTGAGCATAGCAGTGTGAAATTGAAAGTATTGGATTCCCGAATGTAGTGAGTTGAAGGAGTTTGAAATCTTTCACACAAGACTGTAAAAGTGTTGGAGCATTGTGGTGGATTCCTTGTTGCAATGAGAAACTATTATCTATGTAAAACTTCTCTTCTATCATGTTCTTTCTATGGAAGTGAGCCCCAACTGTGATACTTTTTGGATAGTGTGTCTTATTCTAGTAGTGAGCCCCTTTGTACCGGTTTTGTAAATAATTATATTGTGAGCTAATCCTCACCGTGGTTTTTCCCTTGTTTGGTTTTCCACATAAATTTAGTGTTCTCTTGTGTATGGTTTTAAGTTGATTCAATTTATGTTATTTTATTTTCATGCTAAATCATCATACAATTTTTAGCAAATGAATCAACTGAAAAACATAAGACTCACTAGGACACAAAAGGATTCTTCCAAGTTCACACGATTGACTACTCTTATACTTTTGTGCTAGTTTCTAAAATGAATTTCATTCAATTTTTTTTTATGTAGTTATACTTGATCATTGGGAAGTTCATAAAATGGATGTGAAGAGTGCCTTTGTTCATAGTGACCTTTAGAAGGAAATCTATATGGAGAAACCACAAGGGTTCATACATGATCCATCACTTTTTTCATCTTTAGAAGTCTCTCTATTGCCTCAAACATGTTGGTAAAGATTGGTATGCCAAGATGGAATCCTTCCTTTTAAAAATTAGGTTCACTTGATGTCATTCTTATTTGAATATATAAATTTTGTAGTAGTCCATGACACTCTCACAACATTGGATCTATATGTCAATGACTTGTTGATAATAGGGAGTCACTCATCCACCATAAACACAATGAAAGATACATTGCATGATATATTTTTGATGTCAAACTTAGGCCTTTTACATTATTTCTTAGGGATTGAGATCGCTTAGTCATACTTAGGTATCTTTCTTGCACAACCCAAGTATAATGTTTATATCCTCTCCAAATTTTACATGGTTGATTGTAAGCTTGGACTGATTATATTTATGCTAGGGGTTAAAATTGAGGTTAAGTTTTCTTCACCTTTGGTTAATGGAACTTTATATCAATAATTTTTTGAGCATCATCTATTTGAATTGTATGAGACCTAGAATTTTATATGCTATGGACATGGTCTCTCAATTAATGTTAGAGCCACATGAGTTGCATTGGAAAGAAACTAACCATATTCTCCACTATATTCAAGGTCCTAATATTTATGGGATTCAATATGTAGAGGATGTGGATATTTATCATGTGGGACACAGATATTTATATTGGGAAAGTGATTCTTAGAATCACACGTCTACTTCATGGTATTTCCTATAACCCAGTTTTCGTCTAGTTTATTGGTTGAGCAATAAGTAGTCTACAATTGCTCTTACATCTAGAGAGACTAAGTATCAAGAGGAATTTAGTTCCACCATTGAGGCTATTTAGATTCAAAATATTCTCACTAATTTTGGCATTCCATTGATAAATCTTGTAATCATCTTATTTGATAATCAAAGTGTGATACAAATCACAAAGAATGTATTCCATCATCATTAGATCAAAAACATTGAGATTCATATGCACTACATTAGAGAGATAATTTAGGAAACCATCATTTATCTTAAGTATTTTACTACATCATAGTAGATAACAAACATCTTCAGCAAATCCTTCACTAAAAGAAAGTTACCTCATTTTAAAGCTTTATTGGGGGTGAGATAGGTGTCTACTTCAGGGGAGTTTTTATTCCTCACTCTCACTCTCTATATATTTTTTTGGGAGGGAGATTCCTCTTATGGGGGCTTCTTCTTTTTGGGGTATCTCTTTGTACATGGGTACCTTATTAGGCTTCATATTTTGAAACCCCTATTTTCACCCACCTAAGCTACACTTAAGATGGGATGCTAGTGTATTTTTTTTTTTATTTTCCCTATGTTAGGGGATATTTATTTTTTCCTACACATATTATTAAGCTTTCTTAGGTTAATTAGACTAATTAATATGAGGTCACATAGTGGAATCCATCAACTACATTTTCTTCTCTCCCCCACCTTTGGGTAGTTAAGCCTCACACCCTCTTTTGGATTTACATGAAACCTCTCATAATCACTCATTTCTCTTTATCTAAGTAGGTGTTGCCACATGTTTTGGCATTTACCAAGTAGGTAAAATCTCCCACCTATTATGGGTCGTTAGAGTTAATGTATTTCTTGGATGTATATGTCCATGTTTTGCTATATATACAACACTCTACTCTCACCTCTACTAGTTTGATGAGAGTAACATAAGTGTTGACGCCAAAATTTGATGAGATAACAGTGCCTTATGGGAAACTCAGTTCAAGGGGGACCCCTTTGCGTGAAACTGAGTGACCTCCAGATTTTAAAGAAGCCGACTTCTTCTATAATGGTTTTTTGGAAAGGGAAAAGGAAGCGGATATAATGAAACAAATATTAATCTAAGACGATTCGCCAAAGCTTACTGATAGGCACAATAAATCATAGACTTAAGGGCCTGAATGTTATTGTTATGTTCCAAAGCATCAGAAACTTAAAGCTATAGCATGAACAATTCATTTAATTGACATAAAATAGTATCGCATACATTCTTACTACTAAGAAGAGTCATTAAGACATGATTTAGATAAGCAAGTTTGTATTCAATGTATAGAAGTATCTTCAAATGAAATGCTTAAGACAATAAGAAGCACAGTTTACAGTTTAATCAAAACATGAAAAACAGAAAGGCCGAACAATAGGCACAGTCTGAAAGTTTCTTGCGAATAAACATGCAAAAGAGGCCTGGTGTCTCTTGCTAAAACCAGTATTCTTTCAAAGAATCTTGGACCTGTTCTCCTCAAATAAGAGAGTATATATAGCCGGAGAGCAAAATCCCACTGCTTGGAGAGCCCTAACAGAAAGATCCCACAATCTCCCGTAATGATGCCCGAATAAGAATATTCCCAATGCCGTTATAAGAGCAACCAGTCAGAACACAACATCCAGTCGATCAGTTACAGGCGTGCCCTTTGTAATGATGGCAGTGGTCCCAACCAAGCTTCAAAGCGACAAGTGCCGCCCACCGCTTCAAAGAACCATGATGAGCAGCACCCGATAACACTATCCCGCTTAGCCAGCCCATAGCTTGCTTTGATAATCAGTGTAAGGCACGTGGCAACAAATCACGGCCTGAATGAGAACCCCCCCTCTATCTGTCGAGAGCTTGCGGAGAAGTGACATGTGTTCAAGGGACTGAGGTCACTTTGAAAATGGGGGGGAAGGCCGTATGAACCGGTGGCGAAAGACGCGTGGCCACGTTTCGCAACCCGTGGTGCTCTCATCCCTGCTGCTGTTTAAAAGCTGTGAACTGCTGACACGTGGCTGAAGGTAGGTCCCGCCAGGAAATAAAGAAGGCCTATAGAAATATTTCGCAGCCTGCAGCTGCATATTCTATCCCTGTAAGGAAAGTTTGCGATACGCCACCACGTACCAAGACGTGGGCCCCTCGATGAATCTTAGGAGTGCTGGCCCTTTATGGAAGGCTTAGCAACCCGAAGAGAACACAACGCAACAAAAAATAAAAAACCCCATAGGCGAGACACGTGGGCGACCAGCGCAGCATTTCAGGAGCCGAAAGGGGAGCCGCCAGCCGAAGCTGCGAAGTGAGAAATGTGCAAAGGGAAAGATCAAAACCTGCCGGGAAGCCAAAAAATGCGGAGACGCATAGGTCAGCGCACGAATATGTACAAAAAAGAACCTGAAGGGAGCTGCTTGAATCATTATTTCAACTACTTTTGGCGACTATCAGGGGCGTTTCAGATAAGGAATGGAGAACCCAAAAAACTCTCTGGTTCCACAAACCAGAGCCTTCATCTATAGGGCGAATGAAGTTAGAGCTTGAAAAGTGCAGCCTGCAAAGGCACCCATTCACTTTCGGATGGCTTCGCCATGCTGCGCAAATTCTCTTGTGCCCCACGGAGATCAATAGCTTCCTTGTGAGGTAGCACCCTTAGCAGGCCAGCGCCTGCTTGGATATGGAAAAGCAGCTGAGAGAGTGGATGAATGATTGCCTCAATATTTGCTGCTATTGGGGGGCTGCCGAATTCCTTGAATGCCTCTGGATCATTTTCCTTCTGTTTAATAACCTCCATAATCTGTGTAGCTATGGCAATAGTGCCATCCTCAAGGAATGGAGACGGTAGTCCCAACTTGCCCAACTCAGAGAAACTCCCACGAATGCCATCTAGTGCTTTGTTTAGAAAAGCCACCGCTGCCTTAGTACGCTGGAAAGCAGAGTGGCAATGAATGAATTTATTTGCTGTTTGAGCAGCGATGTCCCGATCTTCGATACCCGCCCCGGCAAGGATCTCGTCTGAGACCGAGTATAGCTTATTTAGCAAGTTCCATACCTTGGGAACCTTTTCCAAGATGAAACGTAGGAACTGTTCCATTGTGTCATGGGCTTCCTGATTGAGTTTTAATGCTTTGTCGATGAACTGGAGGGTAGGCTACAGATTTAGGCAGAATATTTTGATTTTCTCCCAGTGAGAAATGTACAATTGCCTGACTAGTGGGATGATATCAGGTTGGGAAGGGGCTGGTAGCAAAGAGGCCTTAAGCAAAGAAATCTTCGCGTCTCTTAAAATGAGGGCCTCGGTGAATTCTGCCTTCTTCTTTCTCTCGGACGCCAACTGCTTTGCATAGCTGTTCATTTCTTTATTCCAAGTTTGTTCAGCTCTGGAGTGGTTAGCCGATTGCTCTTATAATGAAGCTTTTGTCTCTCGGAGCTCGTCTTCTAGCTTGGTCCTTGTCTCTCAGAGCTCTTCTTCCAGTTTAATCTTCAGACCTTTGAATTCAACCTCTTTTTCCTATACCTTTTGCTGATACTGCTCTTGTAGGTGCTCCATCTCCTCACCTTTCTCTGCCAGCCTCTGGCTGTACTCAAGGCGGAAGCGTTCGAGCTCCTCCTCTATTGACCATAGGCTCTGTCGTGCTGCTTGGTTTTGATTCTGCAATTCTTTTAATAAGACTGGGTCGGCTACTTGGGTCTTCGCAATTTCGCCCTGAAGCCTATTTCTCTCATTTTCTGCTGTTAGCACCCTTTCTATCATTCGGGCGATATCTGCCTCTAAGGATTTTTCCTCTGCCTCTAGAAAGCTCACCCTATCTTTGGCTGCCTTGAGCTGTTCATCCTTCTTTAACTGGCGACCAGTCTTTAGGAAGTCGGAAGTGACCACCCATTATGTCTCCTCCATGATTTCAACTTTATCTTGTGGCCGGGCTACCTTCATGTCCAGTCCAACAGCATAAATTTCATAGTCCTTCGGTTGCATTTCTCCCTAGGGCTTGTTTATCCTTGGGTACATAGTTGCAAATTTTAATTCTTGGCGGGTCTCGTCATACGAAGCCTGTACTCTCGGCTCGGCGGGGGCATTGTCATCCTTTGCCCTTCGTCGCCTCATTCTATTTGCACGCGCTTTCTTTCGACAATCTATCTGTACTATGAACTTAGCTGGTGATGAAACCAACCCACCTGCGAAAGGAACACCAGAAGGTAGGGCGTAGGGATAGGTAACTTTCATAAGCGCACGCATTTTTTTCTTCTGGAGGGTGACAGTTTGCAGAGAAAAGTGTGGCATGTTCCATAGCTTAGCCTGGGGGTTATCGGTAGGGTTAGACATTTGCAACGGCTGAACCAGAGATTCGGTTGTAAGGCCCATTGGTCGAGGAAAAAGAGTCACTGCCTCGGTATCGGCTTGCTGCAATGAGAAGGGATCCGTAAGCATATCGAAAAAAGAGTGGGGGCCAATAGGAGGAATATTTTTGGAAAGCGAGGTGAGGAAAGTCTGGGCGGCAGCAGTAGGCGTTAGTATGCTCGGAGGAGTAATTATAAACGGTTGGGCTTGCGAATATTGGGCAAATCCAACGGAATAAGCTGGACCAGAAACAGAGGGTGGAGGGCTCGGACTAATGGCAGGAGTTGCTGATTGAGTAGGGACGGACGTGAAAGAATGAGATGTAAGAGAGGAAGGAGCGAAATGTACCTACTGACTGGTCGGCGGTGGCTTCGGGATCGTTCGGGATTCGCCTGCAACCTTTGACATTTGACTAGCAGCGGGTGTTTCCCCTTCAGTCGGTTCATGTGAAACTGTCCCGATAACACTTTCCGTGCGTTGCCTTTTCGCGGGGGGACACTCACTAACCTCGGCAGTTGGATCCTTCTGCTGGGGTATTAGCCTGACTGGTTTAGCGGCCCATGTGCGTGTAAGCGAGTCCCTTGATATGTTAAAGCGCACATTAGTGCCCACATAGGCGGCATGCTCAGAGGCATCGCCTCCATGCGCGGATACTGCCGTTTCTTCTTCCTGCTCCTCAGAGCCCTCTGCTTCGCTTCTATTAGCACTAGAGATCGGGCTGGGATGGCCTTCATCCCACCATCTTTCAAATTCCTGGTCATCCTTCAATTGATTATAAGGAGCGTTCAACTGTCCTGTTTCCTAGCGGTATCTCCAGAAAGCTTTTATTTTTTCATCGCTCCATTCCTCGCCCACTTTCAACTTGTTATACATGTTGTGCTCTATCAGAAGGTTGTCCTTGGTTACGGCCACTGGAAAGTAGAACTTGTGCCATGGGCCCCTAGTATCTGGCGTAGGGATTTGAGCTAATTCAACCAAATCTTCATCTTTATGAGTCTGGTTATTACGCCGCTTCTCCTAGTATGGTCAGGGAACATGTGTAACTTTCATATGCCGCTTAGGTAGGTCATTGAAAGGGTTGTAATCCCACTTATCATTTACTAGTACTAACCCCATATGTGCCAGCTTGTCCCCTAGCAGCTCATGCGATCGTTTCTTAACAAGCGTTATTGACTTGAAACTCTTCGGGCAAGAGAAAAATCCCTTCCTCTTGACACTTTCGCTGCTACAGAACATGAAATCAATGATGCACACCTGCTGGAAAACTTCCAGCGCGAGCACTCTATCGGTGATGCAAGCCGGGAGCAGGAAAGACTTACTAATAAAGCCCCTCATTTGAAGGATCGTGAAATCCTTGCCCAAGAACCAGTCACAAGCGGGGGTGTAGCCTTGCAGAAATCTAGTATGCTCAGTGTTAAGCCGGATGATATCACCCTCTCCGATCAAATCATTCAGGACCGGGGCTATGAAATAGTCCGCGAATGCATAGTAGTCGTATGTTGCGGAAATGTAGGGTGTCCATGTAGACATCGACTTTCTTTTGTTCTGCTCGTCAAAAATTGATAGTGGGACAAATCAGGTGAAGAAATCCAGATTCTAATGCAGGAACATGTGGACCAGGTAGGAAAAAAATCTAAATTTCTTGTTCGCTTGATAATTCTCTATTTGCTGTATCATTTCTTCGACCATGAACTGAGCAAAATCATACCAGAAAAGTTCACACTGCTTGCGAAACTGTATTGCAGGGCCCAGCTGAAAAGCCTCGATCTTCTCATCAGAATCTCGGCCACAAACAAATGTCAGCATGGATATGGGGTCTTGGAGGTCATCGCGGAATGAACCACGCGATAATGGGATACTCGGTGCCTTAGCAAATGCAACACCCTTCTTATTAGTCTCTTCTAACAGGAAATCAGAGCCGGTTTTCATCCTTTTCCATATTTTTTCCCCTTTGCTTGGGCGGAAATGCTCGATATTCTCCTTTCTTCTGCCGGGATTAGGAATACATAACATATGCCAGATGGCTTCCGGGCCGATATGAACCCTTAAATTGCGACCTTCAATGCAGTGGGTCTCTGGATTATAGCGTTGAACAGCCGCGTCGACCACCTCCAGGCAATAGTGCACCAATGGGACCATGTATTGCGGAAGACCGCTAAGCCAAACTCTACTTGCTATGGCTTGGTCCGCCCTTGGCGCTGATAACCTTGCGCAAGCCGCCTCTCTAAGAGATTTAGGGTTCTTGGCAAGCTTTGGGTCGTAGATATTAGCCCACTTTTTTCTAACCTTTTTCGGGTTACTCCACTCTTTGGGCCTCTCCAGCTCCTCTGTGTTGGCTCTTTTCACCTTCGCTGGTATACCAGGAGTGGCATATGCTACATCCTCGTATACGTATACCTCGGCTGAAGAATGAATAGCCAAATACAGTTCCTGGCTAATCTCTTCTTGCATTGGCTAAGCTGAAGATTCTGACATTTTTCCTTCGCGGCAGAACTTGTAAGCTCCCTGGCCTTTGAATACGCTTGCACTAGATATACAGACAGAAAACACTTCGTGCCCTCTTTAGCTTTTGGAAAAAGACTTAGAAATATTAAGCGTTTTCATGCAATAATAGCAACTTTCCTCAAGGTGGTAGGCGAGCACAAGCCCCTTGCATTTAATTCGGCATGTACCGTTAACTCCACAACTCGTGCAAGATGAGCTGATTGCTTTTTCGAGGCAGACAAATTTCATCATTGCTTTCAATTTATCGTGTGATACGCCCTGATCTCCTTGAAAATTGAGCTTGCAACTGACCTTCTCACCTTGTGCTAGCATGTACCGGTAATTAATATCCCAGTCGGAATGATTACACCAAGCAAACGATCACCGCCTGAAAAAGATACGAATATCACCTCGAGTTCTAGGATGTGCTTGAGATTTGACACCATAGCATACGGCCATACGTCCCTTCATCAACAAGTGCCACCTCTTTTAAAGCTCAATTAATTAACTTGATTTAATTAAGCATGCCTTGAGCCGTGCTATCATGCATGTACCAGCCCAAAACGTGAACAAATGCAGACTCGACCTTCGAGATTGCAGCCAATATACATCACGTTGCTTATAGGCGGATTGTCATACGTCTTGTCAATTTTTTATAAATAGGCCAGTAGATAGCGAACAAACACACTTTGCGTTTAAGAAGTGATAGGACAGTAGAATACTGCTAAGCAAGTCTTTTCATAGGTTAGGTGGTGAGCAGATTTCGGCATTACTCAGCAGATTTAGGAATAGTGTTAGGAGAGATGGATACCCCTATTCGCCTAACCTCGTTCAAATCACAGACGATGTTTGTAGGTGATATCTCCACTAGAAGGCTCAAAAGAATGACAAAGAACAAACACTCGCTGGTTCTAGTAGCCATTAAGTGGTTCTAGGCAAGGACTGTGTTGAATATGAAGATAAGTATCGGGTAAACACCGACATGTGCTCGCACTTTGTAGCATCCATGCTGGACATTTGTGTCCCTCGGCCGCTTGTCTTGAAGCTGGTCAAAGAAATCTTCCCGAAGAAGTACCTGAATGGGCTCGGCGAGGTATTTACACATGCTGCGTACGGGATAGGCCTGCCAACAGCCAGCGACTTGCGTCGCTTTATTGAAGAAGAAGCTATTGTTGTTTGGCTACCATTCCTGAGCGGATTCCGCTTGCAGACCCGTGGCCAGCACCAGCAAAGGGTTACCCAAGCCCTTCACTTCCTGTTCAGGAGCTACAACGTGATACCCTTCTACGATGTAGAATGGTACACTGACTTCAGGAACCTGGTGTATCCACCACCGACGACAGCTGCGTTGAATGATGCTGCCAGTGCCGCCGAGGAGCCTGCTGACGAGGAAGAAGCGGACGCTACCTTAAATGTGCCGGTTGCTGCCAGCCATTCCTGCGGATAGATGACCCCCTTGCCTTGTTGCTTGTTGATGTAATCCACCTGCTCCATATAAGCCTGATAAAAGGCCATCATATATATATATACTCTAATACTTGTATATTTTGAAAATCGGCATCCATGCCATTTTGTAACCCAGGAACATGTATATAAATATATACGTCTCTTTTTTAAGTGAAATCTATGCTCCTGTTTGCTTCTATGTGCAATTTTCTGGGTTTACAAATCTTGTATGTTTTTTCTCCGTTTACGAGCATACCTTTGTGTTTTAAGAAACTCTGGTGTTTTACCCACTAATGATGATGAGCGAATGCGTAGCAAGTCAATTGATTTAGCAAAAGGATAGGCCAAAAATAAAAAAGGAAAAAAAATTATTTACAACTGTACAGGGTAGGGCTTGATGCTTAATGGAACAATTTAAGGTGAATCCCATTAACCGGGATTCGTAGAGGCTCTTGTTCCATATTTTCTAGCTCGAAAGCATTGTGTTGCATGCACCGAATGATTTTGAAGGGTCCCTCCCATAGGCTATCAAACTTACCGTGCTGACCTGGCTTTGCAGCCCTGCTATCATATTTTAGCACTAAGTCTCCACTTTTTATGCCTTAGTCAGAAGCCTTTTTGTCAAACCACCGTTTGACCACCTGTTGACGGCCTGTCATTGCTTTTAGGGAATTTTCCCTTTTTTCCTATACTTCCAATAGTTCGGCAAGCCGAACCTCCATGGCATCATTTTGTTCTATCTCAAGAGATTTCAACAACTGTATTGCCAGGATCTCCATAGAGATAGGTAATAGCGCCTCTTTCCCATACATTAGCTCATAGGGCGAAGTTTTGAGGACTTGTTTAGGAGTTATGCGGTTGGCCTAGAGTGCTTTTCAGAGATTTTTATGCCATTCCCTCTAGTGTTCTGAGCCAACCTTTTTGAGAAGTCAGACTAAACTTTTGTTTGTCGACTCGGCTAGGCCATTTCCCTGTGGATAATAGTTTGATGATGTTTTAAGAAATATGCTATTTTTTAATGCAAAGTGACATACCTTTGTACCTACAAATGCTCTAGCATTGTCCGAAATGATTGTCTTCGGAGGGCCAAACCTTGTCACCAGAGCCTTGGGGAAGTCTAAAATCTCTGCTACCGTTGCCTCCTTAAGGGGAACAGCCTCCGCCCACCTTGTGAAGTAGTCTGTAGCTGTTAAAATCCATTTATGTCCGGAGCTAGAAATTGGGTTGATCATTCCGATAAAGTCCAGGCCCCATTGCGCAAATGGTTCATTCGCCACGATAGGTTTGAGGGGCATCACTGAATTCTTCTTTCTGTCGGAGAAGAACTGACATTTTTTACAAGTCTTTACCAGAGAGTGGGAATCATTGAAAAGTGTAGGCCAGTAATATCCAGCCCGTAGGACCTTGATGGCACTAGTTTTAGCGGAGAAATGTCCACCTTCGTCGCTATTGTGAAATGCGTCGAGGATCCTCTGCGCCTCCCCTGAAGTAACGCATCGTAGGAGCACACCATTAAAATTCGTTTTGAAAAGAACTCCTATCAGCGTGTATCCGCAATTCTGAAGCCAGTAATACCTTCTTTTTTGGGATGAGAGGCCTGGCGGATACTTCCCGGTTCGCATGAAGTTCTTTCTATCTTTCAGCCAATCATCCTCCGATCGTGATCCATTTATTAGGACAAGCTCTGGCTGTTCCTCTTTAGCAGGCATCTCCTCGTCCTGTGCCATATACTCACACAGTCCTCTGCCTTTAATAGTCTTGGTAGGCCTGACATACTCCAGGAACTTGGTGATCCAATTGGCCCTTTTTTCTATGATCTCTCCCTCCATGATGTATTCCCGCACACTAGAATGTGCAACATATACCAGAACTTTGTTACAGGAAATTAGATGGCAAAACTTTTTAAGTCCCTTTACTATTGCGAAAGCCTGTCTTTCAATGAAGTTATAATTTGCCTCATATTCCTTTAAGGTTCAGGAATAGAACACAACTGGATGCTCTCCCTTTCCTTCTCTATCCTTTTGCATCAGAACAGTAGCGATACTGGACTTGCTGCTGAAGGCATACATTATAAAATCTTTGTATTGATCTGGATTAATTAACACCGGAGCTGAGGAGATTGCTTCCTTGACCTTTTCAAATGCCTCCTGAGCCTCCGTTGTCCACTTGAAAATTTGATCCTTTTTTAGCATTAGGGTGATTGGCCTAATTATTCCTGCAAAATCAAAAATAAATTTACTGACGAAATTTACTTTGCCCAGAAAAGACTGGACACCTTTCTTATTTACCGGGAGAGGAAGCTCCTTTATAGCCCTTACTCATTTGGGGTCAATCGAAATACTTTCCTTCAACACATGTCCTAACAGCTTACCCTGAGGTACTCCAAATACACATTTCCTCGGATTTAAGGAAATCCTGAACTCCTGGCACTTTTGAAAAACCAACTCCAAATGATCGAAATGATCATCTTTAGATTTAGAGAACATAGTAAGATCATCCAAATAGATTAGGATAAACTTATTAATCAGTTCGCTAAATGCGACATCCATAGCTCTCTGGAAAGTTGCCCCTGCATTAGATAAACCGAAAGGCATTTTAGCATATGCAAATGTCCCCCACTTGGTGGTGAACGTAGTCTTGTGCTGATCTTCTTCTTTTACTCGAATCTGGTTATAGCCAGAGAAGCCATCCAGTAGAGAGAACATTTCTGATCCTGCGACAATTTGGAGGATCGACTCCATAGAAGGCAATGGATAGTGGTCTTTCAGAGATGCTCTATTTAGGTCTCAGAAATCCACGCATAAGCGGATATCACCATTCTTCTTTCGGACTGGTACCAGATTTGATACCCAAGTACTATGTTTAATTGGGAAGACAATACGTGACTCAATGATCTTGGTTAGCTCTTGTGCCATTAAGGCTTCAATTTTAGGGTTGACCGGCTGCTGTTTCTATCGGATTGGTTTCGCACCTTCTATTAGCTCAATAGTATGTTGAATGATGCCAAGATCATAACCTTCCAGATCATCGTAGGACCAAGCCACTACTCTATATTTCCCACAGAAACTGATAAGCCTTTCTCTATCTTGCTGTGAGACATCTTTTCTGACCCAAAGGTTCCTGTCATCGAAAACCTGAAGGTTTTCATAATTACCTTTTTCCGCCACGAATTTCCACTTATCATTTCGGGCGTCACTATAGTCAATTTTTTTTTTGAGAGTAACCAATCCTTTCGGAAGCTTATTTGACTTTAGCTGCATAATTTGTCCTTCGTAGGCCTTGGCGATCTTTGGTTGGAGTTGATCAGCAAATTCCCCTGAGTGTTGAATAAACAAGGCGATGTGTTCGTCGCTCTCAAAGACTTGCCAACTTTGGTCATTGTCAGGTATTGCTGGTCTAACAAGCACTCACACTAAATATTTGTTCCGAAGCAAGTCGGAGACAGGATCAAACTGAGCACCGATTACCGCCATGCGATCTGCATCGCCATTCTGTGCTCGGGGAATGGTCAGGATGTTGAAAGCTTCAAAAATTTCTACAAGCTCCCAGATTCAATGCCGATAGGATCTCATGCAGACATTCTTTGCTACTGAGATTCCTCATACCTGATTAACTACCAGTTCTGAATCTCCGAACATAATCAATTGCTTGATACCCATTCGTTCCGCTAGGCTTAGGCCTTGGACTAACCCCTCATATTCAGCCTCATTATTTGAACAAGCGAATTGGAATCGGAAAGACCTCAACAAATTTTCATTCTGTGGGGATATTAGACATACCCCTGCTCCTGCTCCAACTTTTCTCCTTGCTCCGTCAAAATACAATGTCCACAGCTCACTTGCTTGGTCATCGTCGGGTTCTTTGACGACCTTTGGAAGAACTTGGTCTTCATCATAAATCACATATGTGCCTAATCCGGTAGCATGATAATTTCTAAAAGGATCATTGTTTATATGTTCACTCAACAGAGCATCTTCCTTATCACTTCAGTCTCCGTTCACCTTCTCCTCCTCTAGCAGTTCGACATTGTACATGTCCTGCTTGGTGATGGAGGTATGTGTGGCTTCAAAGTTAATCAGGGCCTCATTCGCCACATGTTCAGAATGTAGAGCGTCCAATTCTATCTTCATCTTCGCGCCATGTTTGGTCCTAAGTATTAGATGTGACCAATCTAAAGACAAATAGCCGCCCACCTTCGAAGTAAACTCTCGAGAAAGACAAAGACCAAACATTGGTGGAGCATCTATGATCACTATATCTTGCGGGACCGTGATACTTGGGCAGGCAAATAGAGTTAGCGGAAGTGCTTTGGTGACACCCACAGTATCAACCTTATTTCCATTTAGCTGCATCACCCCTTTCTTCATAGGTTCGTAGCTGAGTCCCAAGGCTTCGGCTATCAGTTTTGGCATAACCGTTGTACTAGCACCAGAATCAATCATAGCGTTGTGTAATAGTTTATCCCCTATAATGAGGGTCAAGAAGAAGGGTTGAGGTTTTGGCCTACCTCCGCCATGCATATGGGGTTCCTTCGCTTTGTTTGCGAGAACCTTAGTTGGTGACATTTGATAAACTGCTTCGGTACTGGCCAAAGGCTCGGTTAGTGCTGGGTCCATCTATTGCTGAAGTGCCTTTTGGAGTATAGTTTTCTGTTCCAAGATAGCTAGAATGTCCCATAAAGATACATTAGCAGATGATTTCTTCAACTGCTCCACCACATTAAAAGGTGAGGAGCTCAGAGATTTATGCTCTTTTGCTCTTGTTGTAATAATTTCCTTCCGCAGTTGAGAAGACAAGGAGACGGTCGGAGCATCAGGAATTTGATCTGAAACGTCTTTGCATTGCGAGTTGTCCGAAAGCGAAACAACGGGCTCACCGGTGAATCTCCTTTTGGAGCGTGTGTTATAGTCGGACTGTACCCGCGGTGTTTCGGCTATGGATGTGTCATTTGCAAACACCATTTCCTTGTCTTCCATCCATGAGAAGAGCGCATGATCAGGAACAATATCGAACTCTTGCTCTAGGGACATTCCCTGTATTTGCGCAGTAAGGACCGCATTCTCCATTGCCGAGGCATATATGTACTCTTCGTTCTCTGTCGCAATACCTTGACTACGTTGCTCTACTACCCTTTGTTGTAAGTTTCCATGCAGACAATTTCGGGGCATATGCGCATCATTGTAGGGGAAACACCATGGATTGATGTCATCAATGGGTATTTGGTTGTTTTGTCCCATGTTAATTTCTACTTTAGCTATTACGTAATTCGCCGTAATGGGTAGGCACCGGAACAATTTGGTTTATAGCCGCCGCTGGTGAATTAGTGCAAGGCGCATTCTGATATTGATTTTGATGATAGGTAGGCCGCCCACCTTGATAGTTCTGATATGCAGGTCGTGGAGGAATTGCTTGGTTCCGCTTGAGAGTTGTTATATCGTTCGCCATAGTCCGCAACATCTCCTTGAGGTCACCCATCTCATCTTTTGGAGGACCCGATGTAGAGGCCAAATTTTCAGGAGTGGTTGTATATGAATACGCTGACTAGGGAGTCGCTGGTGCACTGGTCGACGCAACATCTTGTGCTACGTCCGATATCTCAGGAAATATCGGCATAACAGGTCGAGGAGGCAATTTCCCGCAGTCTATCAAGTGATTCTCTGCTTTGATAGCGGTGGCATATGCATCTGGTAAAGTGGCTCCTCCCAAAGACTTGATCATCATAGAAATGTTGGGATTGATGGACTTC
>VDFB02013226.1:0-43704 GCA_007258455.2 Sequoia sempervirens | reverse complement strand
TCTTTATAGGAAAGTCAATTGTAAGGCAAGGTTCTCTTTCAACATTGGGAAGGGCCAATTTACTATTACATAATTTTGATCCTCTCACATGATGTGGTAGTGGTAGCTTACAGCTTCATGCAGATGAACATGATTACTATGGTTGTTAGTAGATGTTTTGATTTTACATTCTTCTAAGTATGGCCTAATAAGTATCAAAAGTTGAGCCCCCCATGTGATACTAGTTTTGCAAGTCCTAGTGCTCCTCCTGACTACACCAACGTACATAGACTTAGATTCATTAATAGTACATTTATTGGAAAAAATTTTACTATCAATTTTTACCCAACATTTTTCTTAAAGCTTGGGATCTTTGGCTGACTGTTAGTGTGCTCTAGTCTGTAATCTTGTTTTCCCTAGTGCAATTGAACATCTATCTTTTCTTTTTACCATCCACACCACTTAAAGTCTTGGGATTACTCACTGCCACTGTACACTGCCTGTATTTTGACTTTTTGTAGGCATCTAGGTCAAGACTTTTGGCATTCTCTAAGTTCTTCAGAAGTTTCTAGAAACAATTTGAACTATTCCCTTTTCTTTCAGAATGTGACGGCTCTTTTTGATGTTGCAATCAAAGTGGTTCTTCAACCACCCAAGCAGAAGAAGTGCAGAAAGAGGCAAGGACATGTTTTATTCTATAAGGAATTAATATATTGGATTGCATTTCCCTACTACCTGTCTAGCTCAAACCAAATCTTCAACATCTAAGCATGTTTCTAAGAATCGTGATAATAGGCATCTAAAAACTTTTGAAACTCTTAATTAGCTTTGGTAGATAAAATTTCCACTAGCTTTTTACCAGTCAAGAATTAAGGATAAAGCTTCAATAAATAGATTTTTGCATCCTGGCTTATTGTGTGGAATGTAGTTGGTATTTTTTTGATCAATATCTTCCAGCCTTCCTCATTCTGAGTCTATCTTAATATATCCCTACTTTTATGCCTACATAGTTTTTGGACAAATATCAACTGTTCTATTCTAATCTTTAGCTTATCCCATCATCGAGACTCTATTTGTTCTCTAATATTGTTTTCTTTTCCAACTGCTTGTCTAAATAGTTCCATTTACATTCATGTTTTCATGGTTTCAACATTCAGTTATGATGAAACATTTAAGTTGTTTTTTCCATGCAGCTAGTTAATATGCATGTCTTCAGCATTAGTAACATCGAATAATTGTGATTATCCTGAGGATAAACATTCAATCTTTGTCTGTATTGTGGGCATTGATATAAAGGTCAAGTTACAGGATATACGGTTACTATACAACCTACTTTTACAAGAGCTCTTCAACCAAGTTGAAATGAATTTTTTCAAGGTTAGTTATTCAAGTTAGAAGTTTGGTAGCAATGATGGTAATCGTTTTCAATGCCCTAAAGGACCTGATGATACAATTCTATGATTGCGCTGTTCTATTAGAATTTTATCATTATTAAAATTTTATTATGGGGTCAGTGAAATTGCAATTGAAAGGCTTGTATGTCTGTTTCAGATGTTGTGTTCTTCAAGCCTAGTCCTTTGAATGCTTGATTCCAAGGAAACACAATCTGGAAACTTTGCAATTTATTTGAATTGTGAAGTCACTATTACAGATGGCTCCACCATGCCTTTTACCAATAGGCAGATCTAAATCAGATAACCATTCAAACATTAGAAGTGTGGTATATTCATTGTCTGCATTACTTGAGGTAATATTGGTTGTTTTGTACTTTTCCTTAAATTTAAATTTCAGTCTTGATATCCATACATCTTTGCTTTGAGCATAAGTCAATAAATGAAATCATAAATTTAACTAGCTATATTTTTTATGATAAGGTTGTTTCTTTAGAATTTTTGGCATTCAAATCTTACTCTATTTTGCAAATTCATAACACTTATAATAAAGGAACTTTTCTTTTCTTAATCTTAGGGAAATTACAATGTTTATGATAGTTTTTCCTTCCATTACACTTTCTTCAAGTTTATAGCCATAGTATCTATTTTTTAACATTATTTATATAGTATTTTGCAAATCCTACCACAGTATTACTTTATTCTTCTTTTATGAAAATATTTTTGGTCCATTTTCATCCAAATTGAAGGAATGTGCAGCCATTCTCTACCATTACTTCTTTTATGAACATATTTTTGGTCTATTTTCATCTGAATTGAAGGAATGTGCAGCCATTCTCTACCATTCTCTTTTGTATCATGTATAGGCATTATTTGTTCATTGTCTTCTTTCAATGTTTAAAGACAGACTATTGGACACCTTTCTTGATAAAATCTTCAATCTTAGTATAGGGAATGCAAGTAGTACTAGGATTAGTCTTCTAATAGCCGTTCTTTTGTTTGATTCATTGGCTTCGATTAAAGCTCCAAAGATTTTCCAAGGACATGTTTTGGTTTGGTACGAATATGAATTCTAACTTCCATTTTTCTTCAAATGTTTGGTTTGGTTTTAAAATTCTCCATAATCATGTCCTTACCATTCATGTTTCTAATTGTAGGTACACTACCAACAAGCCAAATGAGAATTGAGCTATGGCTCCGACTAATCTTCCCTCCTTATGCTTGATTTGAAATAAGATGTTCAAGGGTTCTAAAAATATTTGGTATGGTGTAAGCACAATTTGGGAGCTCTATTCATGGAAAACTGATATACCAATCAAGAATTCTATTATTGGTGCTTTGAGCATTCTGTATATATGGGTCAAGTTCACTACAATTTAACTCGAGGATCAGCCATAGACCTGAATGAAGCTTCTAGATTCAATCATTCCAGCTCAAAATTACAGCATGTGGAGCTACATAGGGTTAAACTTAACCCAAGTAGCCTGTGAGAGCAGAGCAACATTCAGTCAGGTCTGAGATTTAACCACATTAAGATTGGGCCAATAATCATTAATTGTTCTTTGTAAAATATGTAACGTCATCTTATACTAATGTAGTCAAGTTTTGTCATTTTGGCAAATCTATCAGCTATGTTACTTTTTGTCATTTGGTTCTTCTAGTATGCTTCTAATATTTTGAAGCACATGAGTTTTTATTTTTTGATTTTTTTGAGAAAGTGATATAATTTGTCTCATGAACTTATGACAATAAAACGAAGGGACCTGTATGTGATTGGTTTGTATTTATCAAGAAAAAAGACCATTAAGCTTCATCATGGCATTTTAACAGAGAAAGCATTAGATCCTACCATTATTTTATATCTATAAGAATGAACAACCAATTTGTTGAATTTATGAATTATAGGCTTCAGCATGTCCATTGCTGGAAATTTGGATGCTTGGAGGCTCTATTGAAGGTCTTGGTCTTCTCTGTTGAGAGAATTTTTCTGAAGAAAGAGTACAAACAGTTGTATCAGCTCCAATCAACGCAACTAAATATATTTTTGAGTTTTTTGTCCTTGAAACCACATTTTTCTCTAGCAGTGTTATTCAATAAGGCATACATAGAGCTTTTTTGTGTAATTTTACATGATATGCTTCTTCTGTTCTATTGATGGATATGCATTTATAGAAAATTTAAAGATCTATGGAAAAGTTTATGAATATTTCTCATATCATGATATAGAATATAATTATTTTATGAACTCAACCAACCTATTATAAAGGGAGCCTAAACCATAAGGTGAAAGCACTAAAGCAATTTCATAATAATGATAACCACAATAATTTCATTTTAATAAAATGATTCTAAATTATTAAGGATATTCATTTACTTTCTTGTATATTTAGAGAGCAAATGATATCTAAACTTTGAGAATTGAATATCCCCATCTGTCTTGATGCTTCATATCAACCATTTAATTGTGTTGCCCCTAAAAATGACTAGGCAATAGAACTGGTATTTTTACAGTTAGGATTATTGACTTTTTCCTTAGAACTGGTGAGATTATGTTTTTGCACATAGATTCTCTTCTTTCATGCCCTATTTATGGTTTGGTAAATTTTTCATCCATTTAGATTCATCAATCCTAACATGAGAGGACAGAGATATTCTTAAACAAGGTGGTTGGTGTGGGCCCATTCCTTTCACCGACCATTTTTGTTTACATAGTAGTTGTCATTAATTATTTGAAATTCAAACTGTTCCCACTTGAAAGTACAGTGGATACTCATAGCATTGTTAACTTTACTCTCAGTAGATTTTCCTATTTGGTCTGAATTGTTGCTTCTCTGGATATGTGTTATGAACATTTCAAATGAGTTCTATACAAACACAAAAACATTGTTGGAACCACATACAACCCTCATTTGAAAGCGCCTACACAATTGAAATGTGTCATACAAAAGCCTTACTAGATATAGTTAATCTGAGAATTTATTTTGTTATGATTTAGCAAAGAAAAAGTTTTTACAGGGATTTATATTTACCCAAAGTTTCAGGACTTGAGTCTTTTTATTGTTTTATTTTGTTTGAACTTTCTGATGGATCAATCTAATCATTAATGTTGGGAAAATGTAATGATAGGACATCCTGCTCAGATGTAAACAAAAAATATAAAGAAACTGACAACACCAAGCTAGACATATTGGAAGCTCTCTGACGTTCACAAACATGGGCTAGAGAGGCGGAGAAAATAGTTGAACTTGTCATTTTGGAGAATGAAAATTTTTTATCATTGCTTATCAGGGAAGCTTCACATATAAAATTCTATAAACAATGGCTGGAAATACTACGGATTGAGAATTCAAAGCTCAGATGGCAACTCAAAATCCTATAGTCAAAAGATCAAGGTAGTCTAGCTTGTAATTCTTTTGAAGCTAGGTAAATCACTAGAGTAGACAATGCAAGAAGATAAAGAAATCAAATCCAAAGAGGAATGGTTCATTGGTTTTTGCAGTGGCTCTTGGTTTAAGCCTTTCTAGTGTTGGCCTTATTCTAGGATGGAGCATGGGATGGATTTTTCCCAGTTTATGACTTCTTCTAGTATGCTTGCACTTGTTACAAATTGCAATTTGTGTGAAATTTTCAAAGTGATCAAATTACATCATTTTCGTATCTGATCATCTTTGTGATGCAAATTTTTTTCTATTCTTCACAGTAGTTTTTTTGGGGCTAATTTTAGTTACATATTTGTTTGATTGTTTTAGAAATCTCTTGTGCATTCCATACAAACAGTGAATACTATATTGTCACACTATATGCCATGAATTCTTTTGGCAACTCATTTGTATGTATTGTGTATGTATTGTATATCTTTATTCATTGTGTATTGTAATGTCCCCTTCTAGTTGACATTGACATATCGGTGGGATTAGCCTATTAACGGCTCTTGTAGGATAATGAGGCATGGTGAGAGAGTCATTTGGTAGTCATTTGGTGATTACTTGGCTCAGTATTTGATTGGAGTAAGGTTTTCCATCATATATCATTATTATTTCTATTTATGGAAACCTTATTTTATAATTTGATGTTGGGATGCACTTTATTAATAATATTGTATTTTTATTTTTTATAAAGTGCAAATTAAATTAAATATATTGGAACCTTCTAGAAGTCAAAAATAATATTATTTTTGTTGAGGCCGACCTCTAGAGGAAATGCATAAATAGACCTTGAGGTCTCACTATTGAGCGTCCAGATTTTTTGATGTTGATGATTGGTGATTTATTCTTGAGGATTTGTGGAGCCAAGTGGTCTGCAGATAATCAATTGATCTTTGGGAATGAAAACTCCCATTGATTGCATAATTGAGGGAGTGAAATATCTCTTGAAGGGTTGCAGATTTGGAGGTGATACTTCAGTCACTTCATTGGGAAAAATTTGTGGCCTTTGGCCAATTTTATTTAAATCGATTGGAGGAGCTTGATGACATTTTGATTTAGAAGAATATTCAGATTGGTGTCAATCTCATATTGTGCTTTAGACTTTATATCAGCCATCGACTTCTTCGTTGGAGGCATAATCGACATTGATTCTCATCCTAGCATTGTGACATCTCATTGTGGATGGTTGTTGGAGTATTGATTGTTCTTGGGGACACTGCCATTATTTACCAGACATATCAGCATATAGAGGAACCCACAAATTTATATATTGCAGCTCTGTCCTGCCAAGATTTGGCAATCTATCATTTGCGCACCATACTAGGGGTTGTGGAGATTATTCTTGTTGCACATTGGAGGCTTCAGATTTGATCATTATTTTTATTTCTTCATTCCAACCAGAACAGGGGTGATTTCTTCATAAAATTATATCAGCTACATATGGTCTCCATCTTCCAAGATTTTGCTTGCTTCTTCATTGGTGGACAAGGGCAACTTCAAGAACCAGGTTCCCTTGTTTAATTTCATGTATATTATATGTTTTAATGCATACTAGGAGGTACAGTTGTAGGAGATGTTGCATCAGATTTAGTTCATGCATAAGAGCCAAGAGTCTTGGCCTCTCATCTCATTGGCATTGTAAAGATTGCATCTTAATAATACATTGAAGATTGTGAGTCTCTATTTGAATTATTGGTAGTTCAGTGGATGTATGTCAACTATTTGACAAAATGACTATAACCTATAGCTGTACATTTAGATCATGAAATTTCAACTATTGCATTTGAAAAAATACAAAAAGAAATCTGCATTGCTTTTAGGACTTTGTCTAAACATTATAGGAGGATTTTTCATGTAGTATACATACTTAATTTCATTGGGGAAACAATTATACACTCAGCCCAGCAAGTTATAAGGTTGCGCATGAATTGTTTGACAAAATTACAAGCAACAAATTAGGGAAAATTGTGATCAGTTTGAGCAAGGCTCATTACAGTGGTATTAGAGCAGTTTCCTACCATCCTTTGGGTCAGAAATTGTCTTCATTTATGCAACAAACTGACAGGACCAAGAGATATACAGCTAGAGAAGAAATGAAACAAACGCAAGACACTTTATCAGCAGCTGTTGCAGCAAGACACAAAGAGATTGGTGGTCCTATGGAGGAAAGAAGAGAGGGAAGTCCTCCTAGAAATGGAAGAAGAGATGATGATAGAGAGGTACTTGATACTTTGAGGGGTCTAAGGGATGGTCAACAGCAGGTATCTAGGGTACTTCAGCAGCTTGAAAACACTCTACAGTAGTTGATCTTACCTAGGAGGCTACCCCAAGATCATGAAGATGACAGGAGCATAGCAGGTTCAAGGAGAGTACTAAGAGCATCTTCCCACACTATAAATAGACCTACACAACCCACTTTCGTGAGAGAAGAATAAGCTACAGTAGAGAATGTTGAAGAGGTTGAGGAGCCTACCTTTGCTGATGCATATATGGCTGCTCATGATGAATGGCAACTATTGACACCAGAAGCCCGAGAGCTCATGCATTTTGATCATTTTGTGCAAACAGGGATGGACTACTATAGGTCTTGACAGGAGAAGAGGCCTCAGAATCAGAATAAGGATCTTAAGCAAGCTATTAATAAGCTCACCTTGCCCATGTTTGATGGTAGTGGCAAGATTACTGCATAGTCATGGATTCATAAGTTGGATACTTTTTTGACTCTTCGGCCCATGACAGAAGAAGAAGCCATCAAGTATGCCACTTTGCATTTGGAGGGTGTAGCACATGAATGGTGGTATCATGGATTGGTAACATTACAGCATAATCAAATTACATCCTATCAAGAGTTTGTGGATATACTTGTGAAATGTTTTGATAGGAAAGACCCAGAATCATACTTTAAGGATTTGGCCCAACTCAAGCAAGTTGGAAGTTTGGAGAGTTACATTGGAGATTTCCAAAAATTATCAGTGATGGTTCCTAACATCTCAGAGAGACGGTTGGTGGTACTATTTATTAAAGGATTAATGGAACCTATGAGAGGTTGGATAAAAGCCTTTGATCCTCCTACTCTTCAGGAGGCTATGAAGAAGGCTAGGAGCATGGAGCTATCAACACCACAGAATAAGTTTGTATCCAAAGGATCTTCTTCATATCGAGATAATAAATCCTTCTCTAAGAAGAAGAACAAATCAGATTTCAAGGGAAAATCAGCAACACCTTTGGATCATGACACACTCAATGATTTGAGGAAGAATAAGTTATGTTTCTATTGTAAGGGGCCTTATGATGCAAATCATGATTGTCCCTTGAGACCAAAGGGAAAGGCTAATAGAGTAATGTGGGCATATTATGAGGATTCTGAATCAGAGAAATCAGATCAGCAATCTAATTCTAAAGACTCAGGGACTGAGCATGAGGAAGAAAAGCATGAAAGTGAAGAGGAACATGAAGGAGCAATGAGGCAACATGATGCACACATCACTAGCATCTAATAGGAGGGTTCATTTAGGATGCATGGGGTCCTAGCAGGGCAAAAGATAATCACTCTTCTTGATATAGGGGCAACTCACAACTTCATTGATGCTCGTTTGGTTGATAGGAGAGGCATCAGGACAGAGGAATTTGAGGGAATAAGAGTTAAGGTTGCAGATGGTTATACCCTCAAATGTGATAGGAGAATTCCATACTTTCCCATACGCTTGAACAACTATGAGTTCAAGACAGACTTCTATGTGGTGAACATGGGTGATACTGACATGGTGCTTGGCATGAGATGGTTACATTATATTGGGAAATTCACACTTGATCTCGGAGAGATGGAGATGTCTTTCCAAGTTGATGGGAAGACTCATGTTCTTAAGGCAATCTAAGACTTTAGTTTCAGGATGATCTCATTCAGGAGGATGGCGAGGCTAGTGAGACATGATATGGTAGAGTGGGCAGCAGAATGTGTGTTGATGCCTACACAAGGGGAACAATAGAAACCAGAGGACCATCAAGATATCCAGGAATTAAGGATTAAGCATACAAAGGTGTTTAGCGAGATTCCTCTAGGCAGATCTCCAGATCGAGGGATTGAGCATATCATTGAGTTGGAGGAGGGTGCCAAGCCCGTAATAATCACTCCATATAGACATCCCAAGCATCTCAAGGATGAAATTGAAAAGACAATTAAGGAGTTGCTGGCCATGGGACATATTAGACCAAGTAAGTCTCCTTTTGCATCTTCAGTAGTGCTAGTTAAGAAAAAAGATGGTACATTACGGATGTGTATTGATTACAGACTCTTGAATAAGCGAACAATTAAGAACAGATATCCCATCCCTAGAATTGATGAGTTAATAGATGAGTTACATGGTGCACTTTTCTTCTCTAAGATTGATTTGAGGTCCAGTTATCATCAGATTCGGGTTAGAGAATAGGACATTGAGAAGACCACATTTAGGTGCCATTGTGGGCATTTTGAGTTTATGGTTATGCCATTTGGATTAACCAATGCTCCAGCAACATTTCAGTCTACAATGAATAGGGTCTTCCATTCACAGTTGAGGAGGTATGTGATGGTATTCTTTGATGATATTTTGGTGTATAGTAAAACATGGGATGATCATATAACACATCTTGACATAGTATTGGGATTTTTGGGTAAAGAGTCCTTGTATGCAAAGGAGTCTAAGTGCAACTTAGGGATGACAGAGTTACTATATCTTGGTCACATCATCAGTTATGAGGGAGTACGTATGGACCCTGAAAAGATTAAGGCAATTGTCGAATGGCCTACACCAGTGAATCTTACTCAACTTAGAGGATTTTAGGGGTTGTGTGGATTTTACCATAGATTTGTTAATGGTTATTCATGCCATGTAGCACCACTCACAGACTTGACCAAGAAAGGGGCTTTCATTTGGACACCAGAGGTGCAGGATTGCTTTGAGATGTTTAAACTAATTATGACTACATGCCCAGTGCTTGCTTTGCTAGATTTTTCTAAACCCTTTGAGCTACAATGTGATGCTTCAGGTGAGGGAATTGGTGCAGTCCTTATGTAGGACAAACATCTGATTGCTTTTGAGAGTCGGAAGCTCCGTGGTCTAGAGAGAGGATACAACATATATGATAAGGAAATGTTGGCAATTATGCATGCATTGGCCAAATTCAGACAGTATTTGGTGGGCAGCAAATTTGTAGTGAAGACAGACCACAACAGCTTGAGGCACTTCCTGGGGCAACGGGATCTTAATGATCATCAACAAAAATGGGTAAGTTACAATCCTATGACTTTGACATTTCCTTCATTAAGGGAACACAAAATGTTGTGGCCGATGCTTTATCACGACATCCCCACTTGAGTTCTATGGCTGGGATTGCAAAAAATTGGAGGCACCTGATTGTGGCAGAGTATGTTAAGGACAGTTGGGCTATAGGGATTGTTGATGGATTAGTTCAAGATGACAGGTACACAATTGTAAATGAACTTATCATTTACAAGGGGAGGATCTATTTGATTCCAGGATCAGAAATGAAGATCATCATTCTGAGGGCCTTTCACGATGCACCTATGGTAGGACATCCCAGCTATTTAAAAACTTATAAACAAGTACGGGAGAGGTTTACATGGAAGGGCCTTAAATAAGATGTGCTATAGTATGTTAGAGAATGTCCTATTTTTTAGCAAAATAAACAGGAGCACACACACCCTGCAGGCCTACTTTAGCCACTTCCAATCCCTGACAGGAAGTGGGAGTGTTTGTTGATGGACTTCATCACTGGCTTGCCTAAAGCCCAGGGGTGAGATTGTATCTATGTGGTTGTAGATCATTTTACTAAATTTTCTCACTTCTTTCCGATCACATCTACATATTCAGCTACTCAGGTAGCAGAGTTGTTCTTCTAGGAGGTATTCAAATTGCATGGGTTACCTCAGAACATTGTCAATGATAGAGATAGCCAATTCATGAGCCATTTTTGGTAGGAGCTATTCAGGCTATGTGGGACAGAACTCTCGCCAAGCACCAGTTACCACCCCCAGATCGATGGACAGATAGAGATAGTAAATAAATGGGTGGAAGGGTATCTTAGGAATTACATTGCAGGGTAGAAGAAGGGGTGGGTCAAGTGGCTATATCTTTGTGAGTATTGCTACAATACCACTTACCATCTCTCTATTCAGATGACACCATTTATGGCTTTGTATGGATATGATGTACCTAATTTCTTGGACCTCTTGTTGAGTGACAGTCGTGTGCCTAATGCTAGTGATCTCTTACAGGATAATCAGGACATTATGAGGGCTTTATGGGAGAATATTCAAAAGGCACAAAACCAACAAAAATAACATGCAGATCAGAAGAGGGTTGAGCACTCCTTTGAGGTTGGTGATATGGTGTACTTGATGTTGCAGCCTTACAGATAGTCCATTCTTAAGAGGAGCGGTGCAGAGAAACTTAAGCCATGTTACTATGGTCCTTTCAGGATTATCAGGTGAGTGGGAGAAGTGGCTTATGAGTTGGAATTTCCTACTGACAGTAGCGTACATAATGTATTTCATGTGTGTCACCTCAAGAAGGCATTAGGACATCGTGTGGTTCCCTCCACGACATTGCCACCATTGAATGATGAGGGGAAATTGATTTTGGTGCCAGAAGCTATATTGGATGTTCGTGAGAAGACTTTGTGGAAACAAGTTATCAAGAAATACTTGATCAAGTGGCAAGGCTTACCAGTTGAGGATGCGACATGGGAGAGTGAGGAGATCTTGCAACATCCTAAGTTGAGATTGCTTGGGGACAAGTAATTTTAGGAGGGGCAGACTGTAATGTCCCCTTCTAGTTTACATTGACATATCGGCAGGATTAGCCTATTAACGGCTCTCGTAGGCTAATGAGGCATGGTGAGAGAGTCATTTGGCAGTCATTTGGTGATTACTTGGCTCAGTATTTGATTAGAGTAAGGTTTTCCATCATATATCATTATTATTTCTATTTATGGAAACCTTATTTTATAATTTGATGTTGGGATGCACTTTATTAATAATATTGTATTTTTATTTTTTATAAAGTGCAAATTAAATTAAATATATTGGAACCTTCTAGAAGTCAAAAATAATATTATTTTTGTTGAGGCCGACCTCTAGAGGAAATGCATAAATAGACCTTGAGGTCTCACTATTGAGCATCCAGATTTGTTGATGTTGATGATTGGTGATTTATTCTTGAGGATTTGTGGAGCCAAGTGGTCTGCAGATAATCAATTGATCTTTGGGAATGAAAACTCCCATTGATTGCATAACTAAGGGAGTGAAATATCTCTTGAAGGGTTGCAGATTTGGAGGTGATACATCAGTCACTTCATTGGGAAAAATTTGTGGCCTTTGGCCAATTTTGTTTAAATCGATTAGAGGAGCTTGATGAAATTTTGATATAGAAGAATATTCAGATTGGTGTCAATCTCAAATTGTGTTTCAGACTTTATATCAGCCATCAACTTCTTCGTTAGAGGCATAATAGACATTAATTCTTATCCTAGCATTGTGACATCTCATTGTGGAGGGCTGTTGGAGTATTCATTGTTCTTGGGGACACTGCCATTATTTACCAGACATATCAGCATATAGAGGAACCCATGAATTTATATATTGCAGCTCTATCTTGCCAAGATTTGGAAATCTATCATTGGTGCACCATACTAGGGGCTGTGGAGATTATTCTTATTGCACATTGGAGGCTTCAGATTTGATCATTATTTTTATTTCTTCATTCCAACCAGAACAGGGGTGATTTCTTCAGAAAATTATATCAGCTGCATATGGTCTCCATCTTCCAAGATTTTGCTTGCTTCTTCATTGGTGGACAAGGGCAACTTCAAGAACCAGGTTCCCTTGTTTAATTTCATGTATATTATATGTTTTAATGCATACTAGGAGGTACGGTTGTAGGAGATGTTGCATCAGATTTAGTTCATGCATAAGAGCCAAGAGTCTTGGCCTCTCATCTCATTGGCATTGTAAATATTGCATCTTAATAATACATTGAAGATTGTGAGTCTTTATTTGAATTATTGGCAATTCAGTGGATGTATGTCAACTGTTTGACAAAATGACTATAAGCTGTAGTTGTACATTTAGATCATCAAATTTCAACTATTGCATCTGAAAAAATACAAAAAAAAATATGCATTGCTTTTAGGACTTTGTCTAAACATTATAGGAGTATTTTGCAAGTAGTATACATACTTAATTTCATTGGGGAAACAATTATACACTCAGCCCAGCAAGTTATAAGGTTGCACATGAATTGTCTGACAAAATTACAAGCAGCAAATTAGGGAAAATTGTGATCAGTTTGAGCAAGGCTCATTACATGTATAGATTGTTTAGCTACTACTTATGTTCAGTAGCTTAATGGCATAAACAATTTTCTTTGATAACAACAACATGAATAGAATCTCTTATGCATCCCTTGCTCTTCTTTGCAAAGGCGGGTACTCTAGCTCATGCAGAGTGCTTGTTATTATACAGCTAAGCCTCCTACACACATCAAAAGCAATATGGTATTTGAGAGGAAACAAGGTAGTTGGAGTAGCATTATCACAAAAAGTGCTTTGAATCATTTGTTTGATGTTGGTGAAACAGGGGCCTATTGAGTTGCCTCATAAATAGAAAAAGAAAATTTATTTTGATTTTCAAAATAGATAATATAATATTATCTATCAAAAGAATTATTTTCTTTACTCCTTGCATTTACTTTTTTAGTTCCTACCAAGGAACTATAGGCACGATGTTTTGTTAACTAGTTATCAAAATTAATTTTCTGCAATAGAATTGGCATAAAAGTTTTGAGGGATAAGGGCAGCTTTTCAAAGAGCATAAACTTTTTATAACGGGTTTTTAAGGTTTTTTGCCACAGGCTATAATAAAATATATATATTTAGCTAATTTTTAATAATAAAAAAATTATTCTTCAAAATTAGTTACTTGTTATATTTTCTATTCTATTCATTTATTTACTTGTTTGCATTAAAATAGGGAAAAAAATTAAATTATCCATTTCTCATAATTAACAAAAGCTATAGAATAGTTAAAATAGTTATGTTTTAATTAGTTGTGTTTGGTAAGTTTTAACAATAATGTTGATAAAACAAACAAACAAACAAACAAATAAATAATAGTTATAGTTATAAATCATTGCCAAAAAAATGAAATGTACTTATTTATGTAAAGACTAAATACAATTCTTATCTCTGTCTAAAGAAATTTAAATTGAATAGAGAAATAAATATAATTTTATGTAAAATACTTAATAGAATTATTACTCCATCTAAATTTTAAATTGAATGGTTCAAGATGGATTTAATCTCAAGGTCTAATTGGATTTTGGTAGATTTAAAAACAAACAAAAGTATTTCCTAGACCAATGTGGAATGAGGAGTCCAAAAGTTACAGTTGGAGGAGGAAAAACAAAAAATACACAACAGTGAGAGGGAAAAAAGAGAAAAGTGTTGGGTATGATGTTTGTGTGCAACAAAAATAGAGAGAGGTGTCATATAAAGGCTTATTTTATATATATATTATTAAAAATATATACACAACATGACCACGCAGACAAAATTATTAGAATTAGGGTTAAGATTTTTGATGCCATTAGGTTTAGACATAAGGCATTATATTAGTCACAATAGAAATATATCTAATTTCAAGATAAGCTCTAATCTTTTTTATTTTGTAGACACTTAAAATTCATCTCATTTAAAATTAATAATTAATTTTATCTACAATTCACTCTACTAATTAATTCTACATCATCAATTGTTTTAAATTAAACCATTTAACTTCATTTTCACTTCATCATTTTTTACTATATATATAAGAATATATAATTAAAAATGTTATTTTAAAACAATAGAATAATTTGCTATTAAATTTAAAAGTTATATCAGGAAAAGAAAAATAAAATAAAATTATACAAACATATATATATATATAATTCTAAACAAATAATCCAAAAGTAAATAGTTTTCTTTTAAGTTTTTAACAAATAGTATTTCATCTAGAATTATCTTGTTGTAACTAATTACTGATAACATTTCATCTAAAGTTATCCTATTCTAACTAATAGAATTATAGTCTTGACTTCCAACGTAAAATGAGTTTTTTTTATTAGGTGGATTTACAAGGCATTACACTCACATTACAAATTCCAAGATTTGGAAAGCCCAAAGCAATAGATCATATTCACCATTTCTCCCCACAACAAACAAATACTTAAAAGGGTGTGTGTTCCAAGTTTCTCCTTGCTTTATAAACATTACCAACACAAACAAAATAAAATGTCATTTAGAATAAATAACTACATGAAGAAGTCATTTTGTGAGATTAATTGAGAGCACACAAGTCACATGCCAAAAAAAATTAAACTAACTTAGATATAATTAATATTATTCTTGTTGCAAATATGTTTTCTAGTATTCCACTAATTCATGCAAGCAATTTAAATCATGTATCTTGGACTGAGACTACTAGAGAATGCAAAGAAAATATGGAATGTCGTGTAAAGCTAAGACTATTAAAATCAAGTGCAACAGATCAACATAATAAAGTGCAATATTTGACAAGAACCACCCATGCCATGCATATGAGATTCGATGAAATTTAAAAAAATCATTTTGGGAATCAACCAATTTGAAGGGACCAACCCAGAAAACTAGGTTTAACACTTGAAGATCTCCACGAACAATCACCCAAAACCAGGTTTAACACTCGAAGATCTCCATGAACAATCACCCATGATATCCATAAATGAATTTGTGAAAAAGTTTTTAAAACATTCAAACAAATGTGAATTTATAGGGTAAATGTCATTTTGCAAGTGTCTAACGTCTTCCCTCCTATGGTATAATCAAAACTTGGAATGAGGTATGGACAACCATTAAAAGAAAAATATTTAGAAATTTGCAGATAAATATGTGGTGGTAGCTGATGATGTGAAATTTGTTGGAAAACAATTGGCAAGAGTAAAGCTAGATAATAAGGCCTTAGAGAGTGGAATCCTGATTCCTTGACACACTTGTTGTTGCAACAGATGGAATCCTTGGAAAGCTTGATCTTTTTCTTGTTGCACAAGGTGCTATCTCATCTGCAACAACAACCATGACAATGCTTGTGAGTTGTAATGGCAGTACACTTACTGACCCAACAATGCAGGCATAAATATGGCCATCGATTGGGTGAGTTGTAACGACAATATTGTTGCACTAATGCTATAATAAAAAGATTCACCTAAAAATTTGAGAGCTCTTTTTTGTGTGTTGGTTACATTCTCCACTTCCATCTTCACTACCACCAATGCCTTTACTTCCTTTTTGATAGCCACTTGCATGACACTTTAAATGCAACTGTAAAAACTTGTCAAAGGTTTTTTCCATCCTCTGATTTACTTCCTTTTTGATAGCCACTTGCATGACACTTTAAATGCAACTGTAAAAACTTGACAAAGGTTTTTTCCATCCTCTAATGGGAGTAGAATAGCGTAATAATAAAGTATTATTAATAATGATATAAGATAATAATGTGGTTTTATAATATAATATAGCTAGTTTTAAATCTATTATATTTGATTATATATTATATTAATTTATTAAATTCATATGTTTAATATATTAATTTTAACATGGTATTATAATAATATATATTGTATACTATGTAACATATATAATCTAATGATTTTTTTAATTTATAAGAAAAAATATATTATATAAAAAGATCAATTAAAGATATTTTCCAAACAATGTTAATTTCATTATATATATTTTTTTAAAGTAAAATGTTTTATTTTTTATTTTGTACTTTTTGAAATTTTTTTCCCTCATCTCTTGAAAAGTGAACCTCAAATTATTCCAAAGAAAATCAATTAAGCAAGGCTAAGGAGGGTTTTCCTAACTTCATTCAACTAATGAAAATGATACACTAGTTAAAATATTTGTTTGCTTTCATACATAAATTTGAATAATATATTAGCAAATTTTCATAGATATAAAATTTATGATATACCTTGGGGTTGGGGCCCTAGCTTGGTTGGCTAAATCTTTCCTGTAGCAGGAGGTTGGTCACAAGTTCTAGTCTCCCCCACCCCCGTGGTATCGGAGGGCGTGTCGCACCAGCGTCGCCGGTCACGTTACCACGGAGGGCGTGTCGCACCAGCGCCGCCGGTCACGCTAAAAAGTTTACCAGGTGCACTGCAGTTTATAGGGGTCGTGCTACCCAGTTTATAGGGGTCGTGCTACCCAATTCCTGCATACCAGATTCCTGTAGTCTAAAAAAAAATTATGATATGCCTTAAGTATTTTAGTTAAGCTAATTTAATATAATTGTAGGGTGTGCAATAATTAAGGAGGATTTGTAGGAAAACTTCATTCAACTAATGAAAATGATACACAATTAAAATATTTGTTTTATTTCATACATAAATTTGCATAATATATTAGTGAATTTTCATAGAGATAAAATTTATGATATACCTTAATAATTTTAGTTAAGTTGATTTAATATAATTGTAGGGTGTACAATAATAATACTAATAAAAATTGTTTATTAAGGTGAGTGTTATAATCAATATTACATAAATATAATCAAAATAATATAATTTGAAAATATTAATAAATAAGAATTAGGTTTAGAATTAAGTTTATCATAATTATAATTATATAGATTAATTTACAATTATAATAATATAATTTTTTGATTAAATTATGATTAGGATTATAGTTCACTAAAATATTTAAGGTAATTGATTTCATAGATGTATCTAATATATTAAATTATATTTTAGATGGTATATATGTTACATATATATTATATATATTGTATATGGGTGATCCCACAATAGTGTTTTACAATTTTTGGCCAAACTGTACACTGAAATAAATTTTTTTAGCTAAACCGTGAGGAATTTGTAGATGATGCAAACTAGAGTTTCGTGACATTTTTTCGAAAAATATTGTTTTCAATTTTTTTGGAATCAAATTGCACTTCTTTTTCCATCTTCCTCAAAAACTAGTTTTTTTCAAAAAATAATATTTTTAAAAAGTGGCGCTCATTGTATAATCGGTAGCACCAATTAAATTCAAGAGAATTGATTTTTGAAATATATTTTGTTATATAATTTAAATCTATACATTGATAATAGAATGAAAAAATTCAAATAGAAAAATTACTCAAGTTCTTATTAATAACTAGTTAAATTTTGGTGGTGCCTATAGTTCCTTGGCAAGAACTAATAAAAATTTGCATAACATCACTCCATTCAAATTAAAGAAAAAAAACATGTTTAAGTGAAATGCTCTCATTATTTCATACATAGACTTTTCTAAAAACTGGAACCCCTTCGATCCAATTCATTATCTTGTTTTCCAAATTATCCTTCTCTCCACACCTAGAAGAATGTATATGTTGAAGCTTCTACAGGACCAAACGTGCTTCCTTTTCATGCTTACGATGCTCATATACTAGAGCGGTTCAGTTCTTTTTCGGATGGGAATTCCAACAATGAAGCAACTCACTAACGGGTATGTACTACGGAACCCCCATCTTTTCTTCATACCTGAATTGAAGTGACAAATTAGATTTGCATTAGCTTTAGATTTGAAGGGGATGTTAAAATGGCAGCACCTATAGAGGATCTCACCATCTACTTCATGTATTCAATTGGTCAAGCACTTAACTTCCATTTACTTTGGATTATAAAGATGCATGGTGTTTGTGTAGGTTCAACACTTCATTAAAAAGTGTTTGTTATTTAACACGGATAAATAGGAATGTGCTGAGGCACTTTCTAAGCACGCCAATATTCAACCTACCATAACTATTACAGGCACAATTTAAATAGTTAGCTTGATGACCCAAATGATAAATATGATGACAATTGTTTTATTTTTTTCCATACACACTTTCACTTTACATTGAAATCCATTTATAAATTTATGATTTTTTGTAAAAAAAAAAATTGAATTGATCAAAGATATATTTCACAGAACTAAACTAAAGGAATTCCATGATTCTTGATCCAAATACTTAGGGTCTACAAAAATATCCCCAATGTTTATCTTCCCAATACAAGAAAAAGTTAAAGCAACTGCCTAGGCTATTTCAAATCAAATGATTTTTTGAATATTGATTTTGTCATTTAATCTAACTCTTCCATAGTTCTATATTTTTCTTTTCTTTTCTTTTTAATGGAGTATTTTATATCATCCACATGATTTTTTTCTTATTAGATATTAGAACTTGAGTCTTAGGATCCCTTTCACCAATTTGACTAGTAAGATCTACTATAAAGTATGTATTTATTTTGCAAACAATTAATCTCTGTTTGTTTAATTGAACTGATTAATCTATTGTATTTGCTTATGATGTGACCTCAAAAATCAATCTTTCAAAGAGTAACTTGATTATGCTTCTCATGTATTTATTTTGCAAATAATTAATCTTTGTTGGTTTAATTGAACTGATTAATCTATTCTATTTCCTTATGACGTGATCTTAAAAGTTAGTATTTCCAAGAGTAACTTGATTAGGGTTCTCAGTTTGTTTGTTTGCACTAATGTTATTTTTTTTCTATTTTTAAACATGGTGATGATATATATTTTTGGTGCGTTAATAGGTATTCTCTTTAAATAAGTAAATAAAATTCAAAAACATGATAAAAGTTGTAAATAAAATTCAATTAATATTATAATTAGGTTATTTTATCACTCTTACATTATTTTATTTACTTAAGATTTATTTTACTTTTTACTTTAGAGCTATTTAATGATTTTTTTCCTTTGATAAATTAAAATACATTTCTTGAAATCTATTTTTGTAATATAAAATCAATTAATACTAATTTCTTTTGAAATTTGATAAATTGAACTAAACTAATTTTCTTCAAAACAATACAATATGAAAATAATTAATTTCTACATAATTTTGATATAATTACCTTTAAAATAATTTGATTATTTTAATAATTAAACTATATTATTTTTGCTAATACTCAATTAAATGCTAAATTAGTTTGATCTATTTTATTTACAAAATAAATTTCCTAAATCTATCTACTTTGTCAATAAATGCTAAATTCCCTTATAAAATAAAATTTTAACTAATATATTTTTGGATTGAGATATAAAATATCTATGTCTAAATAAATCATTCAATTTTAAATTTTCTATATAACTAGAAATGAGTACTTTTCATTTTAAATTTTAGGTCAGGTTCATGCATGCAAGTTTGTATTTGTTTCGAAATGTATCTTTTTCGTCTTCTGGAAATGTTGAGATTCTTTGTTGTTTGACTTAGAGACTTGATTTTCACCTTGACTTTGTTGTTTGAGCTTGGGTTAAAACATTCTTTTTGTTGTTCTAGGAAAGTCAACACTAAAATTTTATTTCAAAATTAAACACTTTTACTATAATTCTTGTATTGTAATGTTTTGGTTGAATTCATGCATTTTTGCTCTAAAGTTTTGGGTATGTCAAACTTACTATTTTTTCAAACATAATGCTTTTCTAATGTCTTGGTTATATTCAAGTATTTTTTGTCTCAAATTTAGTGTAATTTTGAAATTAACCCATTTTTTATTGCTTTGTCTGCATTCAAATGTTTTGTGAGCTCAATTTTTGTTTTTAACTTTTTTTTTTTTTTTTAAAAACATTAATCCTTTTGTAATAGTTTGTATTAAAATTCAACTATGCTCGACTCTCAAACTCAATGTTGCTTCATTTTTTAATTTATTTTTATCATTTTGGTTATGTCAAATACATTTTGCTCTGAAACTTATTGTTATTTTGTTTTTTAAAAAACAATTTGATTGAATTTTCTTTTGATATGTACTATTTTTTACCAAAATTTAGATCATTGATTTCAAAAATGCATTTTTTTCAAATATAACCTTTTCTTAAGCATTTGATAATAATTTTGGTTAAATTCAATTGTTTTTTTTGTCCTCATTCTTAAAAAATTTCTGCCCCCTCTTTTGGGTTAAAATTTGGATTAGTTTTAAGATCAACTTAGCTTCTTTTTTAAATGCTCTTTTCTCAAAAAATCATTTTCAACTAGAAAACTACCCATCTAAATGCTACAACAAATATAACAAAAAATGAAATGTAAAGAGAATTTAAGAAAAAACTATTTTTATCATGTATGTTGAATGGCTAAGGAAATCGTTGAACTCATAAATATTTACATAATGTTGGCAGCATATAAATTACACTTTCTTCATGGCGTAAAAACACAACCACATCTCAGAATCTTAAAGTGAGAAAAATTATTTTGTTATAAGGGTCTTTTTCTAATGGAAGACTAAGTTGACTCTATCAATGATAAAATTCTTAAATTTAGGTGACAATTGCTTTATCTTGACCAATTGTTTCTAAAACACAACAAACTCAACAAATACAAACAAAACTATTCTAAAACTTTATGGCAAGAACTTCACTGCTCTACAACTCTTGTTTTAAAGTAGTTAGTACAATAATATGATTTATTAGTTTCAACTATCATTATATAATGTGTTGATTCTCATTTAATTAATTACATTTATTTAATTAGCTTATATTTGGTGAACCTCTCTACCTTACACAAACTAATCTTTTTTAAGATTTCTTATCCATATAAAAGTTTTCCATATCAACATATGTATGACATATACATCTAACCAACAACTATAAAACAACAAACAAAGACTCATGACCCCAAAACCTGAGGGGACTAATTTGACTCCAAAAGATTGAGGCAGTGAAGAAGCGACGGATTTGGGGAGTCCCTTCTTCCTCGACACAACAAACCAGGAAGAATTGAAATCAAAATCCATCGAGTGAGGTGAGAGGAGCAGATCCTCAACAACCACCCTAGGCAAGGAGAAACCACGTAGTGAGGGAGTCATCAACGTAGATGAGGAGACAAGAGCTAACAAAGGATCAGTTGAGTAGATCAACGTGGGACAAGAAGGTTTTGCCAAGACAATGACAATAGATCAAGGAAAAAAAGGTTCCATAGAAGGCATAGCCAGAAAGATGCTTGCAAGGGCTTAGACACCAAGGGAGCAGAAGGGTTGCCCTCCTCAAAGGAATCATCCGAAGAAGGAGAACCAGCTGTGAGGTGGTCCAAGAGAGCATCCTTCCACCAAGTAGCGGTACCTTTCCAACAAGCAAGAGGACAACCAAAGCACAAATGACTAGTGGAGAAATGCCTCGTACACCAAAAGGGGAAGCCCTCATATTCCAACAGCTGTGTCCAAGGTTTGTCCCCTACCATTAAAACCAAATCACCATGGAGAGGTTTGGAGATTTCCAAATCAACCAAAATATGAGTCACCGTAGTATTCCCTAGATCTCAAGACATAGAGTCCACCTTTAGAAAGCATCCAATGGAGTTTCCAATAGATTCAAAACAAGAATGCTCCCAAAATTGGAGAGGGAGATTTAGCAGACGGACCCAAATAGGTTTAATATTCAATGACTCAATTAAAGGATTGAAAAAGAGAGACCAAGGCCTAATGGATAGCGAATGAATAGCCCACATCCACCCCCTATCCAACACAGTCCCTCTCCATAGGGGAGGTAAAGGTAGGAACAAAAAAATCCCTTAGTGCTAGGATAGAGCTCAATTTTCCCAGAGACAATAAGCTTCTAGGAAATAGAAACCCACTCATGGAGATCTAGAAGGGAGGGCCACAAGCCATTAAACTTGCAAACCACACCCTGCCTCAAGTAGAAATCCTCATTTTTAGCAACTTCAAGTCCATAGACTACAACAAGGAAAGGATGGGTACAAGGAAAAGGTTGAACCTTAGTCAGTTCACACCATATAAGAGATTTGATTATGATTTGAAATATCACATATAAGAAGTCAATCACCAAGAAAGAACAATACCAACTGTCAAGCATCAAAGTATTTAAATAGGCCACTGCTAAGATTAGCACAAAACCTGCAATATCACCTAAAGTTAATATGTTGGTTTCACACCATATAAGAGATTTGATTATAATTTGAAATATCACATATAACAAGTAAATCACCAAGAAAGAACAATACCAATTGTCAAGCATTAAAGTATTTAAATAAGCTACCACCAAGATGAGCATAAAACTTGCAAGTTGTGGAATAAGCACATGTCTGGACACAAATACAAAAGACACATTAGCATTCAAACTACTTTGAAAATTGAATCGCCAACTAGCATATTCAAGAAATGTGACTGTAGTAGCCAAAAACAAAGCCATTAAATTTCCAAGACATTGGGATTCCATAAGTGGTAACGATCACAAATAATTCACATTAGAGGGAGGTTCATTTTTTTGTAGGACGACATTTGAAGTCCCTTCGACATGGCGATGGAAACAGACGATAAAAGGTAATGTGAGTCTATGTCAATCGAAGGTCTTCATTGGGTTAATAGGTGGATTTTAGCAAGACTTGGTGGTGAGTCTCTTCAATACTCCAACAAGATATTGGTCTGTCATATCAGAGATTTATTGTTTCAGCACATTTAGGCCAGATTAATGAAATTTTCATTAGACTCCTTTATTTTGATGATTGTTGATCACGTCAGGTAATGTTTTGATGTTGATAGATTAGATGATGATTGATCTCATGATAGGTGATTATCAATGATAGTATGATGCTGATTGACCTCATGATATGTGAGGATCAATGATAGATGCTCATGAGATTTGATTGAAATCTCATCAGAGCTGATTAGATTGATGATTTGCAATAAGTTATTGATGATAGGAGCCTTCAAGATTTGTTCAGTATCGGGAGCAATTCTTGAAGACTTGGGACCTAATTCCACAGCTGGTGCAAGCTGATTTAGATATGATTTCCTGATGCAGATTGACTTCTCTAATCGACATGCCCCAATATAGGATTAACAAGGGACCTTTGACTGCTTTGTCTGAGAGGTGGCACAATCACCACAACACATTTCGTTTAGCCACTGGTGAGATGATAGTCACTCCAAATGATGTTTATTGTATTTTGAGGATTCCAATGGTTGGGGAGTTGGTTGTTTACGATCAGACAAAGCAGTGGGGTACTAATGCATTGAGGAGTCTTTGCTAATCATCAGATTTGTAGATATGAGATTCCATGGATAGAGATGGTTGATTCATATCTGCCACTACCCTGTGTTCTTACTGGATTCATTGGAGGATTTCTCTATCCCGAATGTAGGTCAAAGGGACTGTCAATTGGTTGGGGCTAGATTTTGGAGAGTATGATCATGCAAGGGATCAAATATGCCTAAAAATTGGCTCAACAATTGGATTGCCTTTTTAAAGTTTCATTTCATTTAGATCATTGTATATATTTGCATAATGCATTCACATCAAGGGTTTCAAAGGCTAAATCAAGACATCAATGGCTATTATGTCTCTTTGGATAGTTTGTGGAGGACATTTTGACATTCATCTTCATACCATTCTATCATTTATCTATTTCATATCATTCCTATTACATCATTAATCACATATTCTCATATCACATCACATACATTTCATTTTATATCACATCATTCATATCATTCATGATTCATTTCACAACATTCATATCATATCACCTTATCATTTACAACAAGATCCATTCATTTTTCATCACATCATTATTCATTACACAATCATCATCCAAAAAATAAAATTAAAAAAGTGTACATTCATACATTTCCATTCTCACATTATTACATACATTTTCATAACATTTCATATCATATATCATATCATTTCAACACATTGCATTTTTTATCATCATCATCCACCTGCCTGACATCATTAGTACACATCATAAATCATTTTTCATCATCATCGTATAAACATCATATCAAATCATCTTGCATATCATATTAGTCATCAAATCATTAAAATGCATATCAAAGTCCATATCACATCATGCAGAAATGAATGCATATCACATCATCATCTCATAAATGCACATCACATCATCAAAAATCATCACCGCTACATATCATTGCTCATAAAAAATAATACAAATGTCCAATTTCTAATGAAGCTAAAAAGTCCAAAGAGAGATATAGGAGATATGACCAAAATAAAGTCCACGCTCAAAAAATAAAATACATGGAGATGTGTGAATGAATCAATAATGAGTCTCATAACTCTAACTACTAGTGCCCCTTGATGGAGTTGGCCTTTGTGGTGGAAGTCCACTGCCTCCTGTACCTCCTACCCCAGGATTTCTACATGGTCCTGACACACCTTGACTGTGCAAAGGTCAATCAGAATCTCTCTATTTATCAATGACTCATATCATGTGATTTATCTATCAATGCCTCATATCATGCAATCATGCCCTCTATCTTTCAGAATCTCAAATCAATCTATCAATCCTCATTTACTATTTGTTTTTATTTTTCAATGAAAGAAAATTTATCAGACATCAAATCAAATCTTTACTATCTATCTTCATCAAGATGGATTTATCAGACATCAAATCAAATCTTTACTATCTATCTTCATCAAGATAAATTTATCAGACATCAAATCAAATCTTTACTATCTATCTTCATCAAGATGGATTTATTAGACATCAAATCAAATCTTTACTATCTATCTTCATCAAGATGGATTTATCTGACATCCAATGAAATCTTTACTATCTATCTTCATCAAGATGGATTTATTAAACATCACATCATTTTCCTATTTGTAGTTCAACCACAAATACAAATATGTTTCTATCATTACTATTTGTTTTCTCTTCAGAAAGAAAATTTATTAGTTGTCAAATCTACTATTTTTTTTCTTTTCAGAAAGAAAATTTATCAATTATTCTATCAATTCAATCAAAAGCAACATGATGATAAGAAAAATTCACTCATCTTTTGACTAGGGAAATACAACAAAAAGAAATCATCGTCATTTCCATCAAAAGGGGTGTCATTTCAACAGGGGAATCTTTATACATCATTTTTCGAAAGCTAAATCATTGAATGAATGTCGACATCAGAATTACCCAATTGTACCATAGAGAGGTGGAAGGACAATTACCCAATAAATGGATAAGCTGGCTATAATTACCCAACAAGCATTGTCAGGTGCCAACCAATAAAGAGTTGAACATTAGAATGTAATGTCACACCAAATGGCATGAAATCAATGCAAAAGATATGGGGAATGTAAGTACACATTGCCAAATTATGCATTTCAATGTAACAGATGTCACATGGAACCGTACAAAAATCCCAAATTTGCATTCATTGACTCATTTAACTACAAAATACGATGAAACTTTCCAATGAAAGATGTATAATTAGATGTATCGTTGAGTACCTATGTATTTAATGTGAAATTTTCAAAAAAAATAAAAATTATGCCCGACGTTTGTTGAAATTGCGACACTCTGTGATTTCCGTCACTATTCCGACATACACTTAAAGTCAACCATCCCCTTCCAGCAATTTGTGGTCTGACATATGGTTAGCCTCCTTAATTTGTGAGCCAACGGGTATACGGTTAACATTCGCCAAGGTTCCAACAATTTTTTTTTAATAAATAAAAGTGAGTTCGACAATTTATCTATACTTGCAATAGTGTTTTGCTATACTTGCGACTTTTCTATACTTGTGACAGTTTTTGGATGTTATAGGTTGAATTTTTTTGGTGCAAAATATAAAAATTATTAAATTTTGTTAGCTATCTATGATTAAAAATTATTGGTGTGTGAGTTTGATATTTTTTGAAAATCTCAATATTCAAGCTTGGTAAAGAAAAATCATGTCAGATAGTAATAGTGTAGAACAAAATGAAGAGACACTTGCTAGATTGTGGGCTAGAATGAAAAGAAAGGGTGATGGGAAATGTTATTGTCATTGCAATAATTGGAAGGGCTTAAGGACAAGAAAATTTTTAATCCCAATAGCTGAGAAACATTCTAAGCAACATAGTCACATTGAAGAGGGGCATGATTATCATCCATTGGTAAGTTGTTCATTATATGTCTTTATATTGATTGAATTTGTAAATTTTCATATCATTTTAACATTCTTTATGTATATAAAAAATCACTTGATCATGATCATGGTTTATTTGTGTCAATCATTATTATAAAGGTGGGGTGCCCTAGGGCACATGATATGGATTATCACGGCCCGAAGAATGTGGTTTTGCAAGTGGAGGAACATGGAGTTGTGAATATCGAAGATGAAGTTAATGATCCTATGGAAAAAGATGATCATGCGCCAGAAAACACAATTGAAGATGATGGTACAAATACATTGATCCATAACACATTTAGTGGCACAGCTGATCATAATGATCGAGATGACTTTGATGATGTTCATGATTTACCTATACTTGAGAAGGCAACAAGGCCCTTTGTGAAGGCTCTCAAACAACTCTTCTCTTTGTTGTATTGTTGCTGGTGAACTTGAAGGTTATGAATAGTTTATCCAACATAGAAATATAATGATTGTTAAGGTACGTCATATATGTCATCTCTTTTCATCTATTTTTGTTATTAGTTCATCACTAATAAATAAAGGATAAAATATGTACCATTAATATTATTTATATTAACAAATATATTAATCACCCATATTATTTAATTATTTTCAATTATATTGATGTATATATATGTTGATTTATTTTTTTTGCATACATTCGGCCAAGAATAAATATGTTTATCAACGTACAATGCCATAATTTTTACATGTTTGACATATTACAAGTGAAACACCACAAGGCTATGTGGTGCAATGGTCATAAATTTTGAATCAAAAAGTTGGATGACACAAAGAAAACTTGTGATTCTGGGATAACTACAGTCTTTCAGGTGACTAATGTTTCATGTAGAAGTGACATACATCCTGTTGGAACTATTAAAATTTGATGATTTTTTCCTATCTTTCATACCCCCTAAGTCTCCATATAAGTCCTTCCTTATGCATATTTTCTTCATTTCAAGATATGTTTACTCAAATTTTGGCTCATATTTGTCCCATAAATCATCTATGTCTGCGTTTTCCACATTTTGGTCCATATCGACATGACTCTATTTGGGTATCCCCGACCCATTACTTTTTTCTGCTAATATTTATATGTTTTAGGTCCATCGGCAAGACCTTTGTATTGTTATAGCAACTGGCATTCATCTGTGGGTGCATATTAGCATAACATTCATGTTGTTTTGTTGACCGAGGATGCACTTATCGGCTGGAGTTTTGTTGTCAAGGTAGCATCTCATCGAGCTTGAAGTGTCTCCCTGACTAAATATATGGAGGTTCATCGGTGTGAGCTTGGCAGTATCGGCATTATGTTTGGGTGATTATCTTTTGTCTTACCGACCGGTGGTGGGAGGCTACTTATCGGTAGGAGTTGAAAGTCTTTGATGAAATGTCATAACAAAGTGTATATGTCTCACTGACGAAGCACAAAAGATTTCTTTCAAATGACTTTCAGTGAGAGATAAAGTTACCGAGATAATGTCTCAGTGAGTGACCTTCGGTCTTGCTGACTTTGCACATGGAATTTCTATCACGAGGAATTTTGGTGAGACTAAGATGACTTCGGAGTAAGTCTTAGTGAATACATATGGGTCTCATCGATGGAACAAAATAAGGGCCTTTGTCAGTGTGAGATTCACTTTCTCTTAGCGATCTATGATGGTGTTCGGGGTGCTTCAGTATAACACAATTCAATCTCTAAGAGGTCTCCCCGACATTGATTTGTCTCGCCAATAATACACACGGGAACTCAATCGGTGAGAAAATCTGAATGTCTTGGTGAAGATGAATATAACAAAAGATATTGCTGAGTGTGACTTATTTGATTTCGATGTGTGGTCTTGGCGAGGTGCCCAGGCTCTCGCTGAATGGAAAGCAGAGGTGACTTTGTCGGCATGAAAATTGGATTGTCACAGCGACATATGAGATAGATGGGGGCCTTTGGTGAAACATTGTGTTATCTACATGTGGTCTCCCTGAGTGTGCTATTATCTTGGAGACTTGGAAATGATAAATGACTTTTGGCTTGACACAATGATTTTGATATATTGTCTCCTCGATATCATAGTGTTACAATGAAGGAACATAAGAATACTTTGTGACTTCGGTGTAACAAACATGAGGTTGTAGCGACATATAGGAGGCAAAGGTGCATATCTATGAAACATAAAGAGATTTGAATGACATCTCACTGACTCAGATGAAGTCGCAACGAAAGCGAATAAGACAAAAGGAGCCATTAAGAATTGAATTGCCTTTGGCACAGCTAACGGGATGTCTCAGCGACTGTTTCACTGATGAATAACAGAAATTCAAATACTGTGGCCGACATGTAAGTGTTGGAAGACTATTGCAGGCTGAGATAATTTGAGCCTGAATTTGATGGTTGGCCGACATGAGAGCTCAATATGATATGTTTTCTGATACTGGTGTATAAATAGGCATCTTGTAATTGCAAAATAACCACCAGTTATTAGATATTTGATACACAGCAAGTAGATGTACATTAGAGTAAAATTATCAGATCAAAGACTATTGTTGCATGATTTTAGAATGGAGGTACTTACGAAAGTCAGTTGATGTTGCTGCATTTCTCTGGTACCAATTATTTGTTGAATCTAATGAAAGTATTGCTAAGTTGTCTCCAAGATGGATTCTTATTGATTGTTTAAATTGATATAACAAGTTTGTATTCAATTTATCAGTGCACATTTGTTGTACTCGTGTGATTGATTGATTGGTTCTTTCAAGTAAAGACTAAATCCTTTTAGTTAATCACAGTAATCAGAGAAATTCATTTGGATTGTTCAAGTAGAACTTAGTAGATGTACAGTAGAGTAAAATTATCAGATCAGAGACTATTGTTGCATGATTTTAGAATGGAGGTATTTATGAGAGTCAACTAATGTTTCTACATTTCTCTGGTGCCAGTTATTTGTTGAATCTAATGAAAGTATTGCTAAGTTGTCTCCAAGATGGATTCTTTCTAATTGTTTAAATTGATATAACAAGTTTGTATTCAATTTATCAGTGCACATTTGTTGTACTCATGTGATTGATTGATTGTTTCTTCCAAGTAAAGACTAAATCCTTTTAGTTAATCACAGTAATCAGAGAAATTCATTTGGATTGTTCAAGTAGAACTTAGCAATCACATTCTTGCATGTTTATACAAGTTGTAAACATAATATATGCCAGATAATTTGAGTTTTCTCATAGAAGTGTTGCTCATCTTTATCTCATTTGACTCCACATACCCAACAAGGCACTATTCTCTGCACTTCATCACTTGGATTCATTTAGTTTCTTTACATATGTTAATTAAGCTTTCATTTTAGGATTTAGATCAGAATATTATCACTGCTTTCAAGTTTGATTTCATTTGTTCACCTCCAATTGCCATTGTGAACAAACTATTGTGAGAAGATAATCACAAATTAAGTCTGCATCATTCAAAGAGGTACACTCGCCTAGGTTTAGCAGCACCTAAAGAGTAGAAGGTTGAATTCTTTTGACCTTGTCTGTTACCCTGAAGCGTATCAAGAGATTGGCAGCCTCTTGAGGCATTTTGCCTACATTTTTTAGAGCTAACACATCCAAAAGTCTCAGAAAATTGATACTATGGGATTTTGGATGATATACTTGAGTGTGACTTTAAATCCTTCAAATTAGTTTTGTTCATCATCTAATGGCACAGATTACGATTCAATGAAAATGATACCGAGAGAACTATTATTGAACATGATAATGGATTTACCATGGTTAATACAAGGTCGATCGAGCGAGCTATAAATGAGTCCTATGTTCTTCCAAGCCAATGTGAGTAGGTATTTTACTCAGAGGTTCGAGGTAAATCAGGTTGGCCATTTTTTGTTAGACATTATCCAAGAGGAAGGTCGGTAAAGTATAATGTGGTGGAAGAAGAAGATACCAAAGAAATAGAAGATGATGTAGATGATGATTAGGATCAACAGTTAGTTGATGATGTGCTTGACGAAGATGTCAAAGAAGAGGAACTAGATCATGATGATGTAGGAGTTAATGTTCATGAAGATGATATTTGTGTGGATGATGACATTATCAAAACTGGTATCAATGATGATGATGATGATATGACCAATCCTTACAATGTCAAATTTGGATTGGATGATACAAACAAAGAGGTGGATGAAGAAGAAGATCAATGACATTGAAATGTATGATTTATGCAATTATATTATCTATTTGATATTGATTTCTTGATAGAATTATATTTGACTTATATGGTTAGATAATTAATTCAGGATTTTAATTTTTATGCCATTACATAATTAATTCATGTGCTTTTTAATGTTGTTAATTCAAGATGTAGTTACAACTATTGTAGCTCTCCTAGAAATTTCCATATGATCAAATCCTAATTACTCTACGATTATTTATGATTAGATATTATTTGATCATATCTTTGGTTATTTCATTCCCAAAAAATTAGTGTTTCCTCATGTTGACCCCGCATAGTGACATGTGAATGGGGCCAACATTGAAATTTTTTCAATTTGTGCTTGTATGGAGTGAAACTTGACATGGTTAGCCTAGACACATGCATTGATGATATGGGAGGGTTTCGAGACTCAAACATGAGGTCATGTTATATAAAGGCATCTCGTCCTTCCTCATAATACAAGTTGCCTTATTCTTCATCTCTTTCATATATTGTTCTTAGCATTTCTTTTGTTGATGGTTTCAAAAGATGAGGCTATCTAAGCCTCACCTTGGATATATTACACATCAGTTTGTGCATTTTCATTAGCAATGAATATTTAGATGATCTTTAAAAAGCTCATTGAATATAAAGATGATAATAGTAAGCTAAGAAAATGAGTATATTTTGTTTATGGAACCTAAACCACAAGGTTTGTCACTCTAATGCTAAAACCAAGTCAAATTAACCCCCAACACCTATTGGAAAAGTCAAAACATGCCTTTCTTTCAAATTCACAAGAACATATAAACTTTTTGAAACCACACATGCATGTTATGAAAGTGTATGGTAATCCTACTTATAGCAGAAGTTCACATGATAAGCTAACCAATGGCACTATATTGGAGGATAAACCCACCTATGGAATTAATTTAAGAGGTAAGGAACACCTATTAGTGGAATTTTGAGTCTTGGATTAATCTAGAGTGCTAAAATTAGTTCTAGTGTTCTTCCCTTGGTGTTATATTTATCTCTACAATTTCCCATACTTAACCATTTCATCATCCCGTTTCCCAAGCTATTTGTATCATAATATATACTTGGTCCAATCTCACATTATCCCCTTAGGTAATTATCCATTTCCTCCAAGTTGAATGGAACCTTTTGTACCAATGCATCTATGTTTTCCTACCCTAATGGATCAAGACTTGACATCACCTTAACAATCTTCTTTATGTCATAGCATTTTTCTGAAGTTCCTTTGGCATGCTTTAGATGTGTCAATATTAACTAGATTTAATATATTAATTTTAAAGTCTCTTCACACATTCCATGACAAGAAAATGACTCATTTGGATTAAGGAGTACTTTCCTAAACCATTTTTTCATTTTCAACAATCCCTTCTCACACCCACATCATAATTCATATCCATGTTAGTTGTAATGAATGTTTCAAACCAACAAACAATGAATCATATGATAGAAGAAAACTCATTATGCACAAGGATAAGAATCAAAGAGACTAAAAGAATCGATTCACTAGATATGCTCCCCATTACTGTAATAGACCAATGTAAAAAAATAAGTCATAACAAGAATAGGACCAAAAAAAATTAAGAAAAGAAACCTTGTAGGCTACATTAATAAGACATTGATTGCAAGCATTTCTTCCATGACGTTTAAATGAAAAAATATCAGATAGCTCAATCTTTATTCAAGTAGTATTTCAATCACTGATTCTTAGACATCCATCATGATTAAACATCACATATCATAAGCCTTTTTAACAATCACTAGGACTGTAGATAATATTCAATCATGTCATAAGAAATAAATCATCAAAAAATATAAAGAAAGAGAAAACCAACTATATAAGCTCAACAAGCTACCATACAAAAATTACATTTTGTAGAAATAAAATAAACTATATGTTGACATAGCATATATATAAACTATATATTTGAAATTTTGGCCCCATACACGTAGGAGCACAACATAGCATACTGCACCGAGACCCTAACTGGAGAGTTGCACCGAGAACCACTACATCCAACCCCTAAGTGGAGAGTTTTGAGACTTCACTAGATGAGTGTTGCAAGGCCATTGAGTCGAGGAGGAAGACTAGGAACCATTTGGCAGGAGGAAATCCAGAGCAAGAGGTGAGGGCACTCAAAAAGGGAAAATTGACCAAGGGACAATGATTGTAAGTGATTTTTCCACCACATTTAGAAATCTTGTTGCCAGTACAGTGATTTAGACTCTATTTTTTCCCATCGAGGTGTTACATGTTATATTTTGGTCAATTTTAGCCAATGTCCTATTGACAAACCCAAGTACTACCTAGTACTAGTGTTTGGTTAGTTTGAACAACCAAGCTTTGAGATGTTCAATCAGTTGGGTGGCCATTTTTGGCCTGTGAACTGCAGTTTTTTTTATCTATCTTAGCATTATTTTTCTACTATAATATTGAATGGAATTCCCATCACATAACAAAACATGAAGTTCACTAGGGTTCAAATTTCTAAACTTCGATGAAATAAATTTACATATTGAGGTCCAAAAATGATCAAAGGGACTAGAAACAATACATGGTCTGTGAGTACGATGAAAAATTCCTATTCCCTATCCATAAGAGAATGTATATAAGTACATGATGCAAAGTCAGAGGAAGGAAACAAACTCACACAATCTCATTTGACAAGTCACAAACAATCTTGAACTTTCCTTCTTTTGACACCACTTATTCAACTATATTTCCCTTCACAAACACTCAACTTTTTCTTTAGAGCTCCAAACCATTACTAGACCTTCAAACACCTTAGTCAACTTCATCTTGATCAAAACAAACAATTACCCAGTCTGCCCTTTCATTTTACCATTAACTCTCTTTATGACTGTCCTAAACTTCACAATTTCAACTCAACATAAAGTAATCTAACACAAAATAGTATTTATACTAATATAGACCACACAATTTCCATTCTATTTCACTTCAAACAAATGTAAGCCATCTCCCATCCTTTATTCTTGACAATTTAACAAAATTGTATACTGTGTATTTCATTTTAGTCTCCAAAACAAGGCTATTATTAGACAGATTAGTCAAAGCAATGGACTTTTTAACTTCATGCCTACACCAAAATTTATATCAAATGAGATAAAATTATACCTTGGTAATATCCTAACAAAAACAACCAAGAACTCACACTTAATCATCAAAATCCCTTAAAGTTCTTACTGTCACTGGTTCCTTCATACCTTATTTGCAAAGCTTGTAGGTCTGCCAACCTATTTTTCAAGGCTTCATTCACATTCCAAGCACTATTACACAAGTCTATCCAAACATTTCAATTCCCTCCTTTCAGATCTAAAACATATTCAAAACAGGTATCAAAAATTTTACAACACAAGCTTCAAATATTGTTGTCTCAAACAGATTTAGGCCTAATTAGGCATGATTTGCATAAGGGTTATTTGCTTTACTAACTCCTAAAAAAAGTACACTTGTCCAGTGCTTGGGACATGGTTAGTTTGACTAGTATATTCTCTTCAAAGCATCAAAGTCCATTTACAAAATATTTTCACAAAACCCTAAGGGCTTAACCTTCATAATTACTTTGTTCACAGACTGTACACACAGTTTTTCAGTCAAGAAACTCCATTCCCTCACATCTTATCTTTATGATTTTTCTCTAAATCCACTGAAACATGAAAGAACATTCATAGTAGGATAATCTCACAAGAAACTAGAAGATTCCACTAATTAATAAAGGAGAAACATAATTATTTGTCTTTGCTACCCTAACTAAGGGTTTTAGCAGTTTGAAGTAAATCCATAATAACTCACACAAATATTAACTAAAATGCATGAAATTTGATGTAACAAGAAGGTGATTGAGATTATTACCATATCCAACCATTCTACCATGCCTTCAAGGCCATACAATTCCATACAATGCCTGGAAATGCAAGATTTCTTAAGAAAAATGATTAAAATTAGAGATTTTCCTTGAACTTATTCTTTATTCAACCACCCTCAAAGTTCTAAAAGATACAAGATCCTTTTTAAAGGAAAAACAACTGAATTTTAGCCTTCTAACTACCTCTAACTGATCCTAATGACTCTTCATCTCTTCATATTGCCTTTTAGATTAAGTTGACAACTTTTTACATTGTTTTCATTTTTGCACTTTTGGACTCAATAAACACCAAATGACCTCAACATGACCTCAAATATATGAAACATGACTCTAATAACATGATTTACAAAGTAGGAACAATAACATTGAATCAAATTTCAAAACATTGCTTCATAGAGGCCTAATTATGCCAAGGTTCTCCTGCACCAATACAAGAGATGAAAAAAGAACAAGGAGCCATTAAAAACTTTCGAATATTTCACTGACTCAACCAAACCTCCAAAAGAACAGTACAAATGCTAGCACTAGGGAAAACCTGAAAGAGAACACTAATGAAAGTGGACTTTTTTTTTCCAAGTTCCAGAAGAGTATCAATGGTTTGAAAATGTTGTGGGTGTCTGGAAAATGGTGAAGGAATGTTGGATAGGGAGGGACCCAGTTAGCCTCTTTAATTAGATTATTAAGAAACAAAAAAACTCCAATAAATTTTGGGGTTCTTCTGAGTAGGTTCCATCTTTTATTATTTTATTTAGGGGACCCAAAAAACCATAGGGGTAAAAACCTATGGAGCTTAATCGTTAAAGGCAAGGGGTCTGTCCATTTAGAAATAGACTGAAAGGATGGTTGCACGAGTGGCTATTTCACATCAAAGGTGGTCCAAAAAATTTCATAGACTAACTAACCTGACACTAGTACTACCTCAAAGGAACTATTGTCTTTGAGGAAGTTTCTCCAAAAAAAATCATAGACAGGTACAAAACATAATAGAAACCTTCCACCAACTAACCTAATCAACCTCCAAGAAACAAGACAATGACTCCTCTAGATGTTCCCAAAACCCAAGGCTTCAAAACACAAGGTTGGTGACCCTACAAACCGTTCCCATGCTTACCAAGTGATCTTTGATCATCATACCCTTACAAGGTTTATTGATACATTAACAACTATTGTTACCTCCACATGCATTTGACTAGTAATGAAAACCTTGGTTTTTAATCCTCCAACCCCATACCTTGGGATCACATCACCATGAAAGAACTTCATCCAACATCCTTATGAGTGTAGGTACCACAAAATAGGTATTTTCTAGATTTGTCTTACTCAAGCGAGGGAAATTCAGGAAGAGAAGAGGAAAGCGAGACATGTAGTAGGTCTAAAAGAGGGAGATCAACTAGAGGTCAAAAGATTAGAAGAAAATTTTGTAAACTCTTGGAATTTTTTCTTGCTGAAGGGGGGGCATGTTCTTATGATGATGAGAGCATAGGCAACATCGAGGTGCCCTTGAGGTACAAAAATCTACGGAAACAAAGGGTACCCAAGGAACTTCCTCCAATAAACACTGATTTTTGTGTCAACGAGAGGATATATCGCATAACACCATCGTCATTACATCGTTTGGCCATATTTTGCATGGATGGCATAAAGGTATATTACAAGAAAGTTACTAAATTGATGGAGTATGTCAGACCCTGTTACAGTTACAAAGATTGGATGTAGCTAGTTCGATATACACAAAGTATGCATAGGTATGCATTGTCAGCAAATTATAGACAACTAAAAGATAAGGATCAAAATAAAGGAGTGGCTATGTACATTGACAGAAGGCCAAAAGCATTAGGGAATATTGCAGGGTTTATAAATAGTACATGACCTGGGTCAACAAATAAGCAACCCAATTGCATATTTGAGGCACGCGAGGGAAACCATGTATTCCTATGTGCAATAAAATCAAGAACGACAAGGGAAGAGTTGCTAATTGATTACAATTTGAATCACATAGATACAGACACAGTTACTATGGGGGTTGTACGTATTATATACCATTTTACCCAACTTCCAATTAATGACTCCAATAAACCATTTTATTATTATGTTTTTTTCGTAAGTCTATTGGTTTCAATTTGGTAATGTTTTTTATATTTAATTTTTGTCACAACGAGACATTGATCATAGGGGGAATCCTCCAACCTAGAGCATAGATCACGATGTATCTTCAGGCACTTGTACCAATAGTTTACCTCATTGTAATTGTACAAATTAGATAAGCAAAATGTTTTTTTATTATTATTTTTCATAAGTTTATTGGGTTAATTTCGATAATGTTTTTAATATTCTTATCCCAGTCGGATGATCAAGGAAAGGCACTAGTAGTAGAGGAGAGCATTCATAGGGAGGTGCAGTCACTATTATGTGATGATGACATCACATAGTCGACAAACCCTCTGGATATAATAAGGAAGACTCGAAAAAATGCAATGAAGAAATTCTTTAGTTGTTATTCATAGTGCCTCAAAAAAATGAGATAAGAGAAAGGGTTAAAATATCAAGAGTGAGAGAGCACGAAACTTATAAGTAAGTTGGCATGAGATCTTTAATTATAACATAATTTCATTCATGGTTTGATATTTTGTACTCTTTTATGTCATGAATTAAAATATGTGTTGTTTTTATAGGATTTTTTGTGTCCTCGTGATGTTGTTGGCCATGATCAAGGTACTGCAGGTGTCACCCATGGAGTAGGGGTTGGTACAAGTGTCAATCCTGATCTTCCTATGCATACATCACATCATTCAACCCCATCATTCATGCCTATATTGTCGACTAAAGTGTTGGCAACACATAGTATGCAAGCATCGGGTAGTGCACCCTCTGGTAGTGAACACATGCTAGAACATGCATTAGGACATGTACCTAGGGATGTAGAGGCCACTAATACCGGTAATGTTTTAGTAACATTTCCTCAATCTTCTTGTATTACTAGTACGGGAACATTCCCAGTCACATTTGTGGTGACCGAGGATTTCATTCCCATAAAGATAGAGAAGGTCCCAGGTACTTTAAAATGTTTTAATTATTATTATATATAATCCAATTGAAATTTACTTATTGATCACTCTTTTTATACTAATGATCCCATGATCATTTTGCAAGAAATGGTGTTTTTTATAAACATCTAAATGATATTACATTGGAGATCTTCGGGCCCACCATACGTACATGGTGGAATTCCCAAAATCAAGATTTAAAAGATTCTGCTTATTAACCATTTAGTTGCGATGTTCGATAATAACACATTCAATCAAACCAAGGTCCTTAAGAAAATTGGTACCTATCTAAAGTATGTGAGGGACCAATATAGGTCACATTTAGAGAAGAACAAAAGGTACGAGCGTCCCCCCATGATTCTGGAGAGGGAGCAAAAAGACTTGGTGTCAGATGGAAAGGAGAAGGATGAAAAGAAAAAAGGAAAGACACCACCAGGCCAAGGAAGGTATGTGATACTATCAATAATGTAATTATATACTGATTAATCTTTCTTTTTACATAATCCAATGTATTTCAAACTTTTCATAGGTTGCCCAACACATTGAAGGCAACAAAGCCAAGACTAGAAAAACATGAGCAGCACAAACTTCGCTCTAGGGGTTATATGAAATTAGCCACATAAATTGTAAGTATCAATAAATGAAATATTTCATCCAAATAACAAATTACAAAAAAAAATTGGTTTTATCACACCATAGAAGCAAAATTCATGATCTTATGCAAAAATGAAGGGCTCTGAATTCAACAAAGTGCCCACAGAAGAGGACCTAAAGATTGTCTTCCAGCAAGGCTATGGAGCCGTGGTTGAATGCCTAAGACTCTTGACTGGGAAAACACAAGCTTCCATTGCATCTGACACACATGTAAATAAACTCAATATAGTTTATTTAAAATTGAATACTTGTGCAATCTATTCAATATTAATTTCCACCATAAAGTAATTATGTGCCTATTTGTTTTAAACAAGCAAGCAATGATAATACTGCACATGACATTGGATTGCAACCTGATGAGGGTGGAGCATAACCTGCAGATGAAGGTCATGGTGTGCATCCCGGTACTGGATGTATTCATGTGCTATAAAAAACACAATATGGATTAATACAATTAAACATCTTTAATTACAATTGGTGTATTAATTAATGTAACCTTTCATGTTTCAACTTTAGAGCCTGTAGAGAATGATCAAGCTAGACAAGATAAGGAACATGATGTGGCCCATCAAGCAAAGAAGACCACTCTAATGTTCTTTTAAACATATTTAATTGCAATTGGTGTATTAATTAATGTAACCTTTCGTGTTTCAACTCCAAATGATTTAGAGGATGTTTAGCATGTTGAGCATGAGGCTATAAGACAAGATTAGGAACATGATGTGGCCCCATCAAGTAAAGAGCACCACTCCAATGTTCTTTTAATTAATGAAATACTTGTAACAATAATAATAAAACATATCAATTTAACATTTCTTTGTTATTGTAGCAAACGCCCCCTTGCAGCGACCTCCACGTCATGAGTACATGACTAGGCATACAATAAGATCACGAGCAGAGGGCAGAACAACTGAAGGGGGGACAGATGATTTACAAAATGATACTCCACTTCTTTTGTAGCTCCAAAAAAAGAAACAAAAAAAAAGTGATTGTAATCATATTATGACAACCATATTTTTGATAATATGTTAATGAATGTTAAAAACTGATATTTTTGACAACCATATTTTTTATAATATGTAAAAACTAAAAGAATGAATGTTATATGTTAATGAATGAATGTGAATATGTTAATGAATGAATTTTATATGTTATTAATCGATGAATGAATGAATGTTATATGTTATTAATGGATGAATGAATGATTAATGTTATATGATCGGGTATGGGGAATTGAGAGTGATGTGAGGGGGGGGGAGAGGCCAAATGAGCTTCCACCATCATGTGGTTGGCCCCATTAAGTAGAGAATATTAAACTATTCTTGAAAAAAAGAGAAGCTCAATAAGGTAATACACTTTTAAATATTTCATTATGCTGCACTTTTAAGCTTATTCGATTTTCATTAGTTCTCTTTGCTTCAATATGTTACCCTTTATACTTATTTTACTTTTTAACACATTTCATATGTTACCCTGGATGACAGCTTTTATAGGGGAATCTATCCACAGATGGATCCCGTGCCTAGGGATATACGAGTTTGGATTAGATAAACTTGGGATGTACTCATGTAGCGCAAAAACAAAGAGAAGAGTCCAACCATTTCAACAAAAGAATTGGCTTGAGACTAGTATGTGGTTCAAACTAGGTCTAGGTATGAGGGGTGTAGGAGAAAGCCCTGTAACACAGCTAGTATTAAATCATTAAACATACAAATATTGTAATTATGTGGTTAATGCTAAAATCATCTACAATTCACTATGTGATGAGTAGTTAGTGATGATGTCATGCCATTGTTTGGTAGGTTATTGATTCTGCAGTTTCTCCCAATAATAATCTCTAGTTGCTTACATGCCATTTGATCCATATGAGGGGCACCTTTCAATCTGGGTAGTAATTTTATAGATGATTCTCTTATTTAGTGATGAATGGAATAAGTGAGTGGATGGATTTCTCCTAGTAATCGCCTTTCATCTGCTTCATGCAGTGATGATAAAATAATCTCATTGGATAGAATTAACACAGTTATGTATTATATGTTGTTGGTTTGGTTTTTGGTTTGGGTTTAAATTTTAATTTTATTTGCCCAGGTATCATATGAGAAAGCACACACATATTTTGCTAGAGATCCATCACAAAAGTGACCTTCTCTCTCTCTCTCTCACACACACACACACTTTCTCACTCTCTCACATACACAACTGACCATAAATAGAATTTATTGTTTGGAAATCATCAGTTGTTAATTTAATTTCTATTTAAACTCAATTGTAATTAGGTGGGCTTCATACATTGCGAAAACAATACTTATTTTGATTTGTGAGCTTGGTGTGTAGTATGAAGATTTGAAGAAGCAGATTAGGGATGTTACGTATATTGAATGCAGCTCTAAAACATAGTAGGTATGTTGATAGAAAGGAATTTTACAGGTATTTCAATTTATAGAAACGATTCATAGTGTGAGTATTGAATATTGCATAGAAACTTAATGTCATCAGAGTTTTGACATATAGAAATAAGCTTGTGATTTTTCCTTTTTCTCTTCTATAGCATTCTTCACATGTATGGAAAGTTGAACTTCCAATTCAATTTAATTGGAGAAGGTCCACATTACTGCTTAGAAATTCTTCTTTATAGGAAATTCAATTGTCAGGCAAGGTTCTCTTTCAACATTGGGAAGGGCCAAGTTACTATTACATAATTTTGATCCTCTGACATGATGTGGTAGTGGTAGCTTACAACTTCATGCAGATGAACATCATTACTATGGTTGTTAGTAGACGTTTTGATTTTACATTGTTCTAAGTATGGCCTGATAAGTATCAAAAGTTGAGCCCCCCATGTGATGCTGGTTTTGCAAGTCCTGGTGCTCCTCCTGACTACACCAACGTACATAGACTTAGAGTCATTAATAGTACATTTAGTGGAATTTTTTTTACTATCAATTTTTACCAAACATTTTTCTTAAAGCTTGGGATCTTTGGCTGACTGTTAGTGTACTCTAGTCTATAATCTTGTTTTCCCTAGTGCAATTGAACATCTATCTTTTCTTTTTACCATCCACACCACTTAAAGTCTTGGGATTACTCACTGCCTGGATTTTGACTTTTTGTAGGCATCTAGGTCAAGACTTTTGACATTCTCTAAGTTCTTCAGAAGTTTCTAGAAATAATTTGAACTGTTCCTTTTTGTTTCAGAATGTGATGGCTCTTTTTGATGCTGCAATCAAAGTGGTTCTTCAACCACCCAAGCAGAAGAACTATAGAAAGAAGCAAGGACATTGTTTTATTCTATAAGGAATTGATATCTTGGATTGCATTTCCCTACTGCCTGTCTAGCTCAAACCAAATCTTCAACATCTAAGCATGTTTCTAAGAATCGTGATAATAGGCATCTAAAAAATTTTGAAACTCTTAATTAGCTTTGGTAGATAAAATTTCCACTAGCTTTTTACCAGTCAAGAATTAAGGATAAAGCTTCAATAAACAGATTTTTGCATCCTGGCTTGTTGTGTGGAATGCAATTGATATTTTTCTGATCAATATCTTCCAGCCTTCCTCATTCTAAGTCTGTCTTAATATATCCCTACTTTTATTCCTACACAGTTTTTGGACAAATATCAAGTGTTCTTTTGTAATCTTTAGCTTATCCCATCATCAAGATTCTATGTGTTCTCTGATATTGTTTTCTTTTCCAACTGCTTGTCTAAATAGTTCCATTTACATTCATGTTTTCATGGTTTCAACATTCAGTTATGATGAAACATTTAAGTTGTTTTTTCCATGCAGCTAGTTAATATGCATGTCTTCAGCATTAGTAACATCAAATAATTGTGATTATCCAGAGGATAAACATTCAATCTTTGTTTGTATTGTGGGCATTGATATAAAGGTCAAGTTACAGGATATACGGTTACTATACAACCTACTTTTACAAGAGCTCTTCAACCAAGTTGAAATGAATTTTTTCAAGGTTAGTTATTCAAGTTAGAAGTTTGGTAGCAATGATGGTAATAATTGTCGATGCCCTAAAGGGCCTGATGATACAATTCTATGATTGCGCTGTTCTATTAGAATTTTATCATTATTAAAATTTGATTATGGGGTCAGTGAAATTGCAACCGCAAGGCTTGTATGTATATTTCAGATGCTATGTTCTTCAAGCCTAGTTCTTTCGATGCTTGATTCCAAGGAAACACAATCTGGAAACTTTGCAATTTATTTGAATTGTGAAGTCACTATTATAGATGGCTCCACCATGCCTTTTACCAACAGGCAAATCTAAATCAGATAACCATTCAAACATCAGAAGAGTGGTATATTCATTGTCTGCATTACTTGAGGTAATATTGGTTGTTTTGTATTTTTCCTTAAATTTAAATTTTAGTCTTGATATCCATACATCTTTGCTTGGAGCCTAAGTCAATAAATGAAATCATAAATTTAACTAGCTATATTTTTTATGATAAGGTTGTTTCTTTAGAATTTTTGGCATTCAAATCTTACTCTATTTTGCAAATTCATAACACTTATAATAGAGGAACTTTTCTTTTCTTAATCTTAGGGAAATTACAATGTTTATGCTAGTTTTTTTTTTCCATTACACTTTCTTCAAGTTTATAGCCATAGTATCTATTTTTTAACATTATTTATATAGTATTTTGCAAATCCTACCACAGTATTACTTTATTCTTCTTTTATGAAGATATTTTTGGTCCATTTTCGTCCGAATTGAAGGAATGTGCAGCCATTCTCTACCATTACTTTGTTTATGAACATATTTTTGGTCCATTTTCATCTAAATTGAAGGAATGTGCAGCCATTCTCTACCATTCTCTTTTGTATCATTTAGAGGTATTGTTTGTTCATTGTCTTCTTTCAATGTTTCAAGAAAGACTATTGGACACTTTTCTTGATAAAATCTTCAATCTTAGTACAGGGAATGTAAGTAGTACTAGGATTAGTCTTCCTATAGTTGTTCTTTTGCTTGATTCATTAGCTTTGATTAAAGCTCCAAAGATTTTCCAAGGACATGTTTTGGTTTTGGTACGAATATGAATTCTAACTTCCATTTTTCTTCAAATGTTTGATTTGGTTTTAAAATTTTCCATAATTATGT